>CAEGAE010044731.1:0-49784 GCA_903067095.1 Girardinus metallicus
GTCTCTGTGTTGCCCTGCGACAGACTGGTGACCTGTCCAGGGTGTACCCCGCCTCTCACCCGGAACGTAGCTGGAGAGGCACCAGCAACCCTCCCGACCCCATTAAGGGAGAAGGGTGAACAGAAAATGGATGGACAAGTATTCCACATTAGTTGACATTGATAAATTATTAATTAGCTTTTTAATTTAATATCTGAAATAAGGCCAAACTGGTGATGCTGCCATTTCCTGTTTTATCCTCAGTTTTAACTTCATACCATTTTTTATTTTTAAGCAGCTGTGAGACACTTTAGTGAAACGTTAAACTGCTGCTGTGCAAGTCACTCAGCAGGTCGTTGCTAGGTAACCACAGAATGAGCGAGTTGCTAGGTAACCACAGAATGAGTGAGTCGGTTGATGCCTCTCGCTTTGCTCTGCTAGCCATAAGAGATTGATCAGCCAAAGCCTTTCTATGCCTACATCCCCCAGAATGCTGTGCAGTTCTGAATCGCAGTTCAATCAAGTTTCATATTGAAT
This sequence comes from Girardinus metallicus, assembly GCA_903067095.1. Lineage (NCBI taxonomy): Eukaryota > Metazoa > Chordata > Actinopteri > Cyprinodontiformes > Poeciliidae > Girardinus > Girardinus metallicus. The sequence continues at coordinate 517 of CAEGAE010044731.1, forward strand.
GTTGAATATTCTACCAGATGTATTATCTATCAATAGTAATCACGTTTCTATCGCTATATATATTGTTATTGATTGATTGTAACGCGATAATTTCCAGAAGAGTTCGAACTCATTTTATCTGTTTAACTTAGATGTTTCAAAGCCATACTGTATTTTACATCACTAATTTGTTACATAATCTGCAGACATAAGAATGTGATTTTTGAATGTTTATTAAAGACTAAAAGATTGAGAATCAACAACTTCCCATGTAAAAGTACATGTGTTAGACTATGAAGATAAGGAAGAGCAGAAAAAAATCCTCTTAAAAAGTTCAAGTCTTCTGTGATTTTTGTTGTAATGACTTATTTGTTTTTGTGAAGATAAAGTACAAAGATAGGAGGGCTTGTTGGGCTTTATGCTGAGATACCCCTTTACAAATGTCACAACAGTGGGACCACATCGAGCGAGGAGCTGAATGCTCACCCACTGAGTCTTTGTGAATTTCTCTGTTTTCATGGAAGGTGTGTGCTTACGATTTTACAGTACACTCCTCTATGAAACATCTTCAAAGTCAAGAAACAAACGGAGGCTTTCTGTTCTTATTTCCGTTCCTTTTTAAGCATGTAGACTACGCGTTAGTGTTTTTTTTTTTTTTTTCATTCTTCTCTCCACCAGCCTTAATGGCAATGTGTTGACAGGCGACCCATAACATGGTTCTGTCTCCAACGGTGCATTCAGTCCTGTTTGGTCCGCTTTAATCAAATTATAGATTGTTTGTCTAGAAAGTCCGGATTGACTAGAGAGGTGTGAAGGAATAATCAAACTCCGATGCCTACAAACCTCAGTCTTAGTTTGGTTGAAGTGAACTCTGGTGCTCATCGAAAGCATATGTGAAGGCAAAGCAGACCTGAGTCCGCTCCAAAAGCAGGAAGTGGACTACAGTGCAGGGCATTCTGGGTAAATACTGCCAAAACAAACTAGCATGGCTAGCGCTAGCCGGAGAAATGACTTGACAAAAGAGAAATCCTGCAACCGGTAAAGTCTAACGCCACTCCATTTTTGTTTACATATTGTGAAGAAGAAAGTTGCACTCAGTGTCTTCTTAAGAGGTTTTTGCGTCATCTCCTTCAGTGATTCTTGGTGCAGCGCCCCCACAAGTGAGGAGGGGAACAGGTTGCTCAGAGTTTGGTTGGTTTGACTCAGAGCAGTGAGAAAGAGACCCACAGTAGCTGGAAATGTAGGAAATGTTTACTTTCTGGCTCCCAATCGAACTGAGTCTACCGGATTATTTCCCTGGGCCTGCTGATGATGATTCACTTTGATGCCTCTACTGCTCATGACACAAAACAAAATGGCCATCAAGAAGAGACAGAATTGGTAGAGGGCCATAATATTTCCAGATCATAAATTAAAATCTTTCTTCTAACATATTTCTAAATGGTATGTTCCTGCTGCTCCTTAATACCAAACTTCAAAGTTGTTCTCAGTTTTAAACACTTCTGGATTAATTGCAGTGATTCATCTCAACACTATTGAGTTTTCAAACATTGCTTGTGAAAGTCGTCCAGTGGTGTGTGTTGCAGCTATGAATGATGCTCTCCTGCTGGTTTTCATTTATGTAACAAGCTGAATAATTTAGTCAGAAAATGAAATCGAACCCATTTTCCTGGATGTTAAATTACTATTAATTTAAGAGATTTCCTAAATTTTATTTCTAACGAATTTATTCAGTTTTTGGTATTGGGATAAATTCTGGTCATTTCCATTAATTAAGAGCCTTTCCAAGCTTTAAAGTCTTTATCTGAGTCCAACACTGTAAGGAACTCAATATGACAAACAAAATCCACCTCCAGACCCATCCCAAAGTTTGGACAACAAAACCAGAGATATTTTGAGTCATGACCTATGATTTACTCATCTCCAGAACATTTTGTTTTCCATTATGTGTTACATTTAAACCAGATGTTACGCATGTAGCAGAAGACAGAAAGTACTTAAAGGATGAATGTGACACGCTTCAACCATAACCTTTATGAGAGAGAACTGTAGATAACATCTACATCCATCAGACTTTTAAAATCTTCCAAGCATTCTGCACCATATGCAAACTCCAAATTATGTTGCTGATAAATGAATATGGCATGTTTATAATATTAAAACGCCTTCCTGCGGCAGCGGGTGAGTTTTCATAAGAGCTCCATAAAGCTTTTATCAGCATGGCTTTTATCCCAGCAGAAAAGTCGGGCCCCATCCACCGCAGAAAGAATGGCAAAGACTCAATTTATCCGTTACCAATCTCAAATAGGAGAAAAAAAAAAAACGAAGGAAGATTGAGTTTTGAGCTGGGAAAGAACTCAGCTGGCGGATTTTAAATTTGTGCATTCATTTCTTCCAGTTCATTTGAAAAGGTGCTTTACTGGCGAGGAATAAAGAAGTACTTATTGCCAAAGCAAACACAATACGAGCAGACGCAGATAGCAGTGACTGCAATGAGGCAGTAATAATGTCAATTTTTCCACGTGTCTATGTATTATTCTACTTATCTGCATTTCTTTTCATCTTCAGTCCTGTCTTGCTTCTCATTCAGCCGCAGTTCATATATTTCACACTTCTTGTTTCTTTTCGGTTTTTTGTCACACCTGTTTCTACCTACATAGATGCCCCAGTTTAATCTCTCTCTCTAAACACAGTCAAACCCTTTAATTGTCCTCATTTTGTTCTTCTCCATCAGATCCTGTTTGCTTTTCCTACTAATCTGCATCCAGCCTTCCTCCCTCCTCTCTGGTCTTCATCAGTTCCCTGAAGTCTGCTGGTGTCTCCGAATGAGGCCAGAAACATAAACCTACACACAGCATGACATGGAAGCATTGATGCACTGATTTTAAAACCAGGTTTCAAACAAAATCTGACCCATTTTCCAACACACATACAGTCCGTCCTTTACTGGTGCTCATTGTCTGATCCAGCAGGTTAAATTCATCCATCCCCACCTCACTGAGAAACGACAGGATGAAAGTACAGCTCTGGAAAAAAAATTAAGAGACCACTGCGCTGAAGCCCATTCAAAATCTCCTAGTTATACCACCAAATATTGATTCCTGAACTCTTCCAGAGGTAAAACATTACTATTGTTGTTTCTAAATGAATATGAACTTGTGTTTTTTGCATTATTTGAGATCTGAAACCAATCAATTTTTTTATTATTTTGACCATTTCTCATTTTCTGCAAATAAATAAAAACATTTTTGCTTGAAATTTCAGAGACATGTTGTCAGTAGTTCATAGAATAAAAGAACAATATTCATTTTACTCAAACATGTACCTATAAAAGGTAAAATCAGAGAAACTGATCATTTTAAGTGTTCTCTTAATTTTCTCCAGAACTTCCTCATAATGGTTTCATCATGAGGAGAAATGTTCATTTCTCCTCATGATATATATATGTTTTTCGGGTCAACTGTATTGGCTGTACAAACAAACAATTATTTTTAAAACCATGTATTAAATGTAAATTTTCACTAAACTACAGACTCAGTCTATCAATATGTCTCATTTAAAGTTGGGTCCAATGTTTCTTACCAGGCTGCGTCTCAATCACACACTTTGTATATCCATCATGAAGCTTCTGGAATATTTCGCTGTGGGTTTTTTAGACTAGTAGTTTCCAAACTTTTTGCCGAGGGCCAAAATCCCCAAGTTGAAAGAGGGCCAACGTTTTCTTCTTTTCCCCGTAACTAAAACTCCAATCATTTGTGGTGATTTTTTTTCTCTTTTCCCTATACAGCAATAAGTTAAACATATCTGATGTTTGCCTTAATGTTTGCAGTTCTGACATTTTTTAGGCTAGTTTTCTTCTATTTTGTTGGTCTATAAGAAAATTTTAGTTTATTTCCTGTAGCAGATATGTGAATTTTAATGTACTTAGCAAAGTATATTGGATGGGTGTAATCAACTTTGTTTTGAGTAAAATGTTGTTGGATGTATGTGGCACGACTTACTGTGAAATAAAATAAAAGTAAAACAATGGGTAATAAAAGGAAAAGGCTTAGTTTTGTAATATTTTCTGTTTAGGTTGATATAAACTTACAACAGATAACCTCTTTGTAAAAAGATTATAAAAATGTGTACCTTCCCTGAACCACACAAAATAAGTCCAGAAGCCAACAATGTAATGACCTTTGGACACTGCAGATTTTGACTATTTGGTTTTATGGTATGGTCCAAATTTCAAGCATAGTTTCAAAGGTTGAAGTGAAACTAATTTAATTTTTGGATCAGGAGTTTCTGTGTTAATTATTCTCCTCATACTATACATTGATATTTTTTACGTTTGCCTGTTTTTTATGAATTTTACTTACACAAAACAAGAGTTTTAATTCTTTCCTTTCCAACAAATCAATTCCTTCGAAGGCCTTGCCCTTCAGTAAACCAGCATTTCAGGTGAAGGATGAAGAGAAACAGGAGAAAGCCTGGAAGAAAAACCAAACCACTCCTCCTCACGTGTCTTGAAAAGGTCAGCCTGTTGGTCAGTACAACACAGAGACCCAAGGGAAGAGTCTGGAGTGTAACACAGTCGACCCGATCCAAGAATCGGATGTACAGACACTCAGGAGACTGTAGTTCCTTGTAGTCTGAGATACAGCTGAGACCAGAAGAGGCTCAGACAGCATCCAGGTACACATTTAGGGAAGTATTTATCAAACTATATGGATGAGATATCAAAGCATTTCTTCTTTAATCAGTTTAACCCATTCAGGGCATTTCCAGACACAAAGGCTGATTCATTTTTACCTCTGAATTAAGTTTTATCAGAATGAAATGAGTCTGTGCTGCTAACGTCCTGCTGAATCCAAGAACTGAGGTTACTTTCATATTTAAAGAGGAAAAAACTGCATTCACCATCATCTCCAACACTGATGGAAATACTTTCAAACCAGGGAAACCTGGTTTGCCAGATATATAGAACAAGGTTTCTGAAAAGATTTTTTTCTTAAGTATTAAAAGGTGAAGCTTTTTTTTGTGTCTTAATTTCTTCAATTCAATTCAAAAATACTTTATTTATCCCTGTTGTAATTCATATAATTAAAGTATCTTCGCAGGAGAAGATACTTCGCAGGCATCACTGCGAAGGCATGACTGCTACTGAAGTATCTTCAGTAGCAGTCAGTCTCACCACATATCTAAAGAGGCCTCTGACTGAAGACTGTTGAGACTGAGATGAATTGCTAACGGCTTGATATTCCATGGTAATGTTTCCATCAGTTGTTGGAAGGCGATGCTAATCCACCTCTTCTGATTTTGCCGCTCCAACATTTAGAGATGTTGTGGTCAGGGAAACGCTCCTTGCTCATGATTATGATGGATGCTGAGAAGAGATGATTTGAACTCCCTCCTCCTCTCTCTGCTCTTAAACCTCCTTTATGACCCCCTTTTCAACTCTTCTTGGACTTGAGGTCGTAGTTCAGGTGCTATCTGAACTTTTGAGATGCTAATCAGCTGCTCCTAGTTGTGGAAACATTACTTTGTTATCACAATTGCACATCATAACAACTATAAGCTGAAACTGTTAAAAAAGTGAGAGCAAAAATGCTTTGAGAGAGAATAATATCCAAAACACACAATTTCAGACATAATGAAGAAAAATAAATCAGAACAAACATAACAGAGTGGCAGCACAATTCTAGATTATCCAAGAAAAAACAAAGAAACGATTGGCGACTCAAGACTTTCACCCAGCTCAACTCAGTTTGGCGTTTTGAAAAAGTGCAAAGCACAGCTAAGCTTGCATAGGCAGACGCAAAACAATGTTTACGGTGAAACTGTGAGAAACGCAGGACAGAAGAGGGGAGGATGATTGGAGTACACACTCAAACAAACACACAAGAAGCCAGTAAACCGCCAGTAATCAACACCGACTTCACAAACAACAAACACTCCTCTATGTAGATTTCTAGGCTGTTATTATCAACCCTTCTGATGCGACACGGGTGCTGAGAAAGCAATCAGCCGTTAGCCTTTGAACAAATCAAACACAGAAAAACTGGAGCTGTGTAACTTTGTGTCTCTGGAGAAAGCAGGATGAAAACCACTTCGCAGAGCCGGATTCCAACTCTCAGGATCAGACGAGCAACCGACTCCACCTCAGTGTTTGCACATCGATGTGTGTGTGCTGGCAAAGCCCTGTTGAGCACACATTTATTAACCCGGAGACTGAAGCTGTGGGCGTTCGAGGACACAACAACAACCAAATCATTTTTCTCCATTATTTTGATGTGCTTCTTATAGCCAGCTGTAATATACTGCAAACGACTTTGGCAATATAGTTAATTTGTTCGACAGTCATACAGATAAATCACAGTGTGGGAGAGTACTCTCGGTGGCGCGGAGAACAATCACAGGATGGCGAACAGTGGAACCACTTCAAACTTCATCCCAGTGATCCAGGTTTAATATTAGACTTTATTTAAGCAGAAACAGAGAAATCTAAAGATACCTGAACATTGAAAAGTTCCCAAATAAAGACTAGTACTGCAAGTCATTAAACATTAAATGACATTTCCTCTGGGACATTTACCCAGTGCACTGCAAAAACAAAATCTGACCATGCTTTTTTATTCTAGCTTCTAATTCTAATATCTTAGTACACTTACAATAAGACAAAACTAACTAATAAGTAACTTTTCAACAAGATACAGGAACTTGTTTAAAGACAATAATTCCTTTATAATTATAAAAAAAAGTACTAGTTCCAATGGGATTATTTCACTTATAAAATGGGAAAAATGTCTTGTTCTAAGTGAAATAATCTGACAATGGAACAAGTACTTCTTAAAAATCTAAATTAGGGAATTATTTACATAAAACAAGCTATTATATTGTGCTAAAAAGTTAGCGGTAAGCTAGTTTTGTCTCATTTCAAGTGCACTAAGATATGTGCACCAGAAACTAGATAAAATCACTTGGTACAATTTTGTGTTTTTGCAGTGTGGAGTACAAACTTTATACCACAAAAATTTAACTTTTTTTTCTAATAACATTTTTAAAACAAACTTTTAATGCCTTTTTATTTTAGCTGCTCAATACAGTAAACAATTTCAATTTTATTAAAATGAACAAAATGGTAATTTTTTTGTAGAAAATGGAAAATCATTGGAGATATTTATAAAATATAAAGAAGGCCAACAGCTTCTAAGCTTTTGGGGTTGATTGTTTTTTTATATATCAGTAAGATTTGCTTTTGGGTAAAAGTGGATCAATGTTTGTGGTAATTGCTCCAAAATTAAGATAAATGCAAAAACCTTGATAATAAATGGGAATCTGCCTTTTAAATACAGATAAATCAGAAGTTATTTATCTGTAAAAAATGCAGAAAAATTGTCCATCTGCATCAACCGCTTATGCTTGCAAGCTAGATTTGCTCCAGTTATGTCTCTCAAAATCCTTCAGTGTGTCACAAATGGCCCCCGGGCCGCACATTGAACACCCCTGACCTAGTTTAAGCCTAAAACGTTTACATCTGGGCATCTATGGATAATATGCCACGCATTTTTGGGGAAAATAACAAACTTACACTACTATTTTCCCAGAGTGCTAGGTCCAACCAGGATTTTGCACAGCTGGCTGGTTGCCATGGAGATTAAAGTATTTCTCAAACATGCATGAAAAAAAAAATCAAGGTAACACTCCAGATGTTTCTGATGAGGAAATAACATTATAACATGATGTAAAGCTCAAAAAAGTTTGTTTTACATGTTACTGCCCCTTTAAGACTGCACACTGCTGCTGAAATGCCCTCAATATCTCCATTGCAAAGAAGAAAATATACTTCTGATCTATTTCTCTCCTTGCAGCCATTTTTCCTGCCTTTTTTTCTCCCCCCACCTGCTGGGATTTCCAAGTATGATCCTGACCAGGGCTTGAACATGCCACCGGGACACAAGCAGGTTCAGAGACAGCTGTCTTTATTATGTACACAACCCGCTAATGCCGGAGTCGCAGAATTAAAGCAGCTTGAAATGGCCAATAATAGGTTAACCTGATGCACCAGGTTTGCCGAGCCGGGATTTCTTTCATTCCTTTTTCATTAAATTCGAGGCCCGAGGGAGAACCTGTAATAGGATATGAAAGAGAGAAGGATTCCTCATGGTGGTCCATAGATCAATCGCTTGACTGGTCGGAGAAAAGAAGAGAGGAGAAAAGTCCTTTCTGCTAAAACTCACAAAAAAAATTGTATAAAAGTTGCAGTTTTATATTTTCAGGCTTGATGTTTATTTTGAGATTATTAATAAGTGATCGCTGCAGTAGATTAGCTACTGACTCTATTAGCGTTTATTGACTAGCTCATTTAAACACAGAGTTGATGTTTACTTTGCCTTTTTCTACTGTTTTTGTACTGAACAGAAACAAACCAAATTCCACATCTCATCTACATGTTACGGTTGTCAAAGTCAAGCTAGCATAACTGAACTACTTCCTTCTCTCAATCAATTTTTTTTACTTCAAATATTTTCCTGACCTTGCTATCTCGTTGTCTTAGAGTTGACAATTAGAAGCAAAGCACTGCATCCCTTTTTCTTTTATATATCACCAATATATTTAAGATTCAGCAAGTTATACCAATAACTTAACAGCTAAAACCGATGCTAGTCATTGTTAGCTAGCAGCTTTTTGCCCTCCAGCACAAAGTTGGGGCGGCATCTTGTGCACATGACGTTACTCTGCAACAGGTCTAAAGGACTTGGCGGTTCTGACTTCAACATCTAGACCTCAATAACTTGCCACAGTAATCAAAGCTTTTGATTACTTTCATACTTTCCATTGACAACTGTATCTCAACATTATTTTGTGGGAAAATGGTATTACCAACGTTCACTTTCGTCACTTTAAGCTTTAAAATAAAGAAGAAAGGCTTGTGTCTTTCCAATTTGACTTAGAAACTGCTCATGTTGTTCCTGCTCACAGTTTTCTTGAATTTTGTGAGAAAATATCTCACAAACTGAAGCAAAGAGAAGGAATTAACATTTGAGACATTTTGAGCTTTCTACCTTTTTTTCACTTTACATCACGTTTCAGTAAAGCAATTGCTTAATCAGTGGCAGTTCAATTTAGAAACAGCTCATGCAAAATTGCAAGACAATGGAAAGTGACCAGAGATTTCACTACAATAGAAATAAAAATGATATGCCATCATTAACAAGCAACAAAGTTCTATGTATTTTTAGTTAAAACCTACTCCTGACTGATACCTTTGCACAGTTTTTAACCTGGGTGTGTGATATTTTTAGATAAACTTTCAGGAAAATTTAGGGAAATATTCTTAATCACATTTTAATGTGTGCTGTAACAGAAGCTGCTCATTTTAATCCTGCGCTTAGCTCGGACCGAAGCCGCAGATAATGATGATATCAGCCTGTGGCTCTGCGGCGTCTTGGAGCTGCGAACAGACGGGATTGATTGTTAAGATGAGACGCAGGAGAAGCTGACTGTGTGTGATGTGAAGTATGGCTCTAAGGCCACATCTATAAACTGAGTGATTTAGGCCCAACAGCTCTGCCGGATGATTTCTGATCTCACAGCTCAAATACATCAAATCGTGACCCTGTGTTCATCACTTTCTGTCAAAGAGCAGTGGCAATGCAGTGCATCAAATCAGCTGAGAGGGGAGATGTATTTGTGGGCTTATCTGTGCCACAGAGATACAATCTCTTGTACTAACTAGCTTCCCTCCATCTGCTCCCTGTCTTCATCTGCCTCGCCCGTGTGAACAGCTCCTCTCTCTGTAAACTCATCATCACTTCCTCTCTTCATCACGCTCTACAAACCGTCCTCAAACTTCTCTCCCTCATTGACACAATTAAGAAGGCTCTCATTAAGCTCCAATCAACAACACTGTTAACTCTCAATCACAGAAGCAAGTCATTATCACCTTGACCTGCCACCACAAGAAACAAACGTTCTCATTATTGTCAGCATCACTGTTAGACTGTGTGCTTTATTCCCCCCATGCTATTCGTGGAGCCGCTGTGCTAATGAGAGTTCTGTGTGTGAGTCGGGATGACTGCAATCAGCTTGTTTTGAAGAAAGGTCACTCCTCAGGAGCCGGACGGCGCCGCCTGAAAAACAATCACTGTCGCTCTGTCATTAACCTCTGTCTTCATTAGTCATCGACGTTGGTAAAGCAAGCTGCTAAACTTTCACTTTCAAACACATTTTTACAAGTTGTACCATTCAGACCTGAAACTTCATAGCCACATTAAGACAGTTACAAAGTCGCCTTCTGTCACCTGAAGAACATTTCCAGGGTTAAAGAATTAATGTTTCAGCAAGATCTAGAGAAACTCATCCATGTTTTTATCTTTAGTTGCATTGATTACGGCAACAGTGTCTAAAACCAATCCTGCAGCTGCAGATGACCCAGAACGCTGCTGCTGCTGCTGTTCTGACTAAAACCAGGAAGTCAGAGCACATCACCCAGTTCTACAGTCCTTCACTGAGAGAAGAGACTTTAAAATACTGTTGTTGGTTTATAAATCTCTGAATGGCTTAAAGATCTGCTGCTGTTGTACCAACCTTCCAGACTTCTCATTTCTCCTGGTTCTGATCTGCATCCAGAACCAGAACCAAACATGAAGCAGCAGCATTCAGCATCTACACACCACAAATCTGGAAAAACTTCCTGAAAACAGCAAAACACATAGTTCCTTTAAATCTAAACTCATTAGAGTTTAAAGTTGCTTTTGTACCATAATGAAACACTGACCAACATTATGTATAATATTTATAATGGCGGCACTTGGCAAAATGTAATGTTTCAAATGTATTTTCATTAAATGAAGCACTTTGAACTGCCTTGTTGATGAAATGTGCTATACAAATAAACTTGAATTAATGACTGATGGATTTTTCTGGAGTGAAAAAGTAAAAAAAAAAAAAAAATCATTTTGTTCTGTAGAGATTAGTACAGAAAGTATTTTTGTCCAGTTTCTAGTGCAACAAACTAATAATACTTGGAATAAAACAAAACTTACAAGTAACTTTTCAGCAAGAAATAGGATCTTATTTTAAGTCAATGGGAAAAATGTCTTGTTACAAGTGAAATAATCTCCTAATGGAACTAGTACTGTTACAAATTAATATTAAGGAATTATCTATTTAAAACAATATTTTAACAAATATATGATTTGTATTTTTTTTTTTTAAACAATGTTGTATTTTTTTAAGCTTTTTACGCTTTTTTACCGCACAACAGATTTTCAGCATTCAGCTCAATGTTGCTGAGTTTAACTGAAGTTTGGAATCAAATCATCAATGTGGCACTATCATATTTTAATCCATTTTATTTTCTTAGGTCTACAACATCTGATCTGAATTTAATGTTATGGAAGGTCACTACATCTGTTAATCAGCCAGTGGATGGAAAAATGTCACGACTTACTGAGTAAAGAGTAAGTCCATCTTTCTCCAAAGTGCTAAAAGTTTAACCCAGCTGGACTGATCAGAGATGCAGCAGAAGAGTCAAACAACGCATTTGGCCCTTTGATCACAGACTGAGAAACCTTTGGTGTCAAAAGATCTTTAAAAATTGTCTGGAGTAGACGTCTCTTCTGCCACAACAGCTCTTCCCTTTGGGTTTGAAGGTAGATTGTTTTGTTCGCTTTTAAAATCATCCAAACAGTTCAGGGAAGCAGTGACCCTGCGAAAAAAGAAATTAAAAACTCCCTTCAGATGTTTTCTCAAGGATTTCAGAGGAATGTGACCCAAATTTTGTCTGATAAATATAAGTAAAGAGAACTTTTAGTTAAAATCTAATGCTTCAGGATTATATAAAAGTTTTACTCAATTATTAATTTCCTCATATTTCATAATTCCAGAGGAATCTTCAGTTTCCTCCTACTGCAAAAAGCAAGTAAAAATGTTTAAGTCAATTAGGAATTATGCTAAATAACTTACTAACTTTACATTATATGTTGAAAATGAAATCTCAGAATTAAAAAAAGATTAAATGGCTTAAAAAATTACATTTTTAAACATTTTAATACCTTTTAGAGTCTGGTGTCAAACTCAAGGACCGCAGGCCAAATCCGGCCCGCCACAACTATGTATGTGGCCTTCTAGACTCACATAGCTCAAGAGAACATTGGTGTACTTAAATATTATTTTATCAATCAAATCTGTTTTCATTTGTATATGATCAAATAACATCATTGTGAAAGATGCTAAAAAATTTTACATTTTAATTAGTAGTACTAATACGAAGAAAAACGGGTGTGGCAAAAAAATTAATTCACATAAGGACCTCGACTGTAATTTAATCAATTCAAAATCAATTTAAAACGTCTCAAAATTGGTTTCAAAAGATTTTTTTTTAAAATAGCACAAATCCTTTTGTCTCTTTAAATCCAAATAACCTGCTGCTGGCCACGCCCCCAACTCAATGTTTACACTTGCATATAAAGATGGCTGCAAACATATGCACAGTTGTAAAACCGTACATCTTTGAAAAGGAGAAGTAGAGCCTCCTGCACAACCAACAAGAATACAACAAGTGGTTTCTGGATAAAAAGTGAACAACAAAACAACAGTTTTTTTCCAGCAGCCATTGTACAGAGCATCTGGAACTCAGCTTGGGTTGCTAAGTAACAGGGTTTGTAACTTAACATCAAGGAGATTTTTCAAATGGCTCATTTTCCAGATACCAGAAAACATGAACTTATTGCCAAAAGACAGTTGCATGTTTTTTTTTAACTTGGGCTGTTCTTAGAAGCAGTAGAAACCCAAATTAAAGTATAAAAACATGCAAAAAGACAAATTTACATAATAGATCCCCTTTAAATTGTTGCTCTTGGGGAAAAAAGCAATAGTTCGCCCTCAGTAAGTCCAGAGGTGGAACCGTCACTTAGACAATCTGACTCTTCATCCGGTACATCATATCTCTTCTTTCTGTCTGTCTGAGGAAAAAAGGGGCAGTGCGGATTCTAACTTTATCCCTTTCCGGTTCCCAAAAAAGGAAAGGAATCGCCATAGCAAGCTCACTTCACTTTAACGTCAGCCATTAAGTAACTGATTCTTAATGAATACTAAAATATCATGGATTTTTTGACCTTGGCTGCTCAGGCAGTCTTTAAAACCTCTTCTTTGTTGCAGGTTTCAGTTTTAAATTTATTGTTATTCTGCATCTATTTCAGATTCCAATACAAAAGAAGTTCAAGCTGAAATCTGGTTCTTCTAATCATTTTTTTTCTGCAGTGCACTTATATCAGCTTAAAAAGCTGATATGAATGGGTTTGTGCAAAGTTTTTTTTTTTGTGAAAACATGAGCCAACCTTCTTCTCTGCACAGCAACACAAAGAGAAAATGAAACTTTCACACCAGGAGAGGTGATGAAAATTGGCCCACTTTTCATCACTTGTCCAATTCGGCGTGCCATGCTGTTGACTTCCCGTGTCAGAAAATGCAGCTTTCAGCTTTAATCCACTCTGTTCACCTCCGCTGCTTTTACACGAGTTGCCAGAAAACTCGAAGTTGCTCCGAGCTTCCCTGGTCACTAAACGAGTAAAACCGTCTTCCATTTATCTGTGCTTTTATCTGTCCTCCACCACCTCGCCATCTTTACCCTGTCAACTCGTTGCTAAGCTCAAGCTTTTAGACTTGCACTCCTTGCACCCAGTCTTTTCCTCCATCTGTTTTCCCACCGTCGGTTAATCGTTCTGGGGGATAAACATGTTACAGATCTTATTTATCGTGTAATGATTTATCATTGACAAAAACCCACAGAATAATTAATAATTTCACGATGCATACGACATTACGGACCAATTACTGTCTATATAATATTGCATTGACAAATTTCATTGTTATTTACCATGGTTTAATGAAGGTTTTGTTTAAAAATGTGTACCCTGTCAAAAAAAATCGCATTGCTTTATTGATATTTTAACCTCTAATACCCAGTAAATTGTACATAAGGATGTATAAGGATTTCAACTTATTCCAGAATAAAATGTACTGAATTAGTAATATGGGTCCATTCACACTAACACTGTTAAATCTGCTTTAATTAAACTGTAGCTCGTTTACCCAGAAAGTCCAGTTCATCTGATGTGAACCAAAAAACTGAACTCTGGCTCACCTATAGACCTTGCACTAGGTACGGATGAAGTGAAGTCTGATGTGGTTTGAATCCATATGTGAATGCCAAGAGGAGCGGAGACCACTCAAAAAAACAGGAAGCAAACTACCGCGTGGAGCATTATGGATCAAAACAACCAAAACAAATATGCTACTCTAAAGCTAGCTCTGAAAGACAAAAGAGAAATCCTCCAACGGCTAAAATCGCCATTTTTGTTTACATTTCCTGAATAAGGAGTCTTCTTCAGAGGTTTTTGTTTTTGTGTCCTTCAGTGGTTCTTGGTGCAGCGCCTCCACAGGCGAGGAGGGGAACAGGTTGCTCAAAGAGTTTGGTTAGTTTGACAAAGCGCAGCTGGAAATGTAGCAAATGTTGCAACTTTGGTTCCCATTCAAACTGAGTCTACTGGACTGTCAGGTGTTAAAACACTAACTGAACTGATAGCCACACTGGTTTTGCTTGTAAATCAGGTAAACCATCCCAACTGTCAAGTATGAGGGTAGCAGCAACATGTTGTGAGGCTGTTTTGCTGGAGGACGGACTGGTGCGCTTCATAGATTAGTGAAGAAAGAACATTATATGGAAATATTGAAGCAGCATCTGTAGACATCAGACAGGAAGTTAAAGTTTGGAGAAAGATTGGCTTTCAGATGGATGATACTCCTAAAGGTGTTAGAAGGTCTGAGAGAGTGAGGCGGCTGACAAAGCTGGGCCAGAACACTGATTGTAGGTCTCAAAACAAGCAGCGCAGACAAACTCTGGCTTTAATTAATGCTTTCTGAAACTCTACAATTAATAATATTTCATTTTTATTTTTGCTTCCGATGCAACGTTTATTGTTTAGCCTTTGGTGAGGAAAAAAATTTATTTAACTTCATCCTCTTTCCAGTTAATGCTGAGGAAAAATAAATCTGAGCTGATTGTCCGCCGTTCAGTCCTTCAGAGAAACACCTTGAAAATATGCAGCGATTTTTACCAGAACTTCTCCTCTCCCGACACAGAACAACTCACTGACTCCACTCCCGCTTTCCTGACCTCCTGCTGCATTTACTTATGGAGAAACAAGCTTGTTGCCATGGAAACAATGCAAATCAGCCCCGATGGGCCAATTACCAAAGAGCAGGAATTAAAGTCGGACCTCTTCCGTTTAATGGGCTTCATCCCGGCTGCCATTCGGCCACGCAGGCCGTACACTTCCATCCCTCTTGACCAACTACTGCAGGTTTTAACTCAGTGAAACTGCCTCTTCCAGCGCGCGCATGTCTTGGTACGTCTAAATTTCTCTTACTGCTGATGTGTGAACACCATCCACTCCGCAGCTGTTGCGAACTTCTAACATGCCAAAGTGATTGGCTTGATTCACTGCACACAGCGCAATTTCACCCAGCAGAGAAGGAGAGAGAGAGAGAGGGGGGGGGGATCTAAAAGGAGAGAGTGTTTGTTGTGTATCCATCCATCATGTGCAGTAATAGATCAGGTCAATTAAAGACAAACTATGGATCTCTTTTCAGTGCCTGAGACCTTGTTATTTCTCCTCCAGAGGGACCTGGGAGTTTCATTACTGGTCTCTGATTGCTGCATGTGTGTGTCCGCCGCTGTGGCCCTCTCATCCCGCATCTAAAAAATTATTCCTGAGTGTGCGGTCGTGTTTGTGTGTGTCAGCCGTGTTGTTACAGGGCTCTTATTGATGTCACAGCTTTGTGGGGAAGATGACAGGCGTTTAGACTCTGTAACGGTGTGTGTGTGTGTGTGTGTGCGTGTGTGCTCAGGGACGGCAGCAAGCCTGGCTACCTAGTGGCTGCATACTACCTCCTACCCGGGCCTAATGAAGGAGAAATTGGATTCTGATGGCTTCACAACAAAAGGACAACCCTGCAGCATTCTGTGTGTGGGGGAATGGGAATCATTTTCTTCTAATAGAGCAAATCTTTTTCTGTTGTGCTCGCCTCACTTCCTCCTCAAACTTTACATCTTTAGCAGTGTCACATGGCGTCTGAGGCAAGGTCTTCTTTCATTTTGCAACCTAAAACTTTTATCTGGCATTTATAATCACATGCGAAACCACATTTTTCTAAACTATTTAGAGCAGGGGCATATGAAGGGTGGCCCAAGTATTTCTGGACTGCTTTCTACTGCAAATATCTTAGTACAACTGAAATAAGACAAAACTAACTTACAAGTAACTTTCCAGCAAGATATATGTGGCTTAGAGTCAATAATTCATTAACAATGGTGAAAAGGCACTAGTTTTAACTTTCAACAAGGGAACATTTCTTGTCATAACTAAAATAATCTGCCAGTGAAACTGGTAATTTTTTAAATCAATATTCAGGAATTATTGACTTAAATCAAGCTCCTGTATCTTGTAAAGTTAGTTGTAGGTTAGTTTTGTCTTATTTTTTCCAGTGGCCCTAACCCTCTTCAGCACAAAGGCAATAGTAATTTCTATTTTCATGAATGCAAACCAACATGAGCTACACACCACATAATGTGCCCCTATTTAACATGCAAAGTTCAGCAGTGATTTTTACTTCCTTCATATTCTCCAAATCATGTTGGGACTCTTTTATTTTTGACAGTAGAGGAAACCATCAGGTTTAATGCTGAATATCTTTTTTTTATTTTGTTCTTCATGAAATATATAAAACAATAAAAGCTACAAAAGGGTAAAAATAAACCTTCTGTTGAACTTAACAGATTGGCCATATTGGACAAAGCCTTAATGAAGCTTATTTTTCCCTTCTTTTTTTTTTTTTTTTTTTACTTGAGTTGATTTTGTAAGTCCCTCTGACTTGCATCAACAACTCTTTCCAACACCCCACCAAACCCACTCTCACACACACCCCAAGTGTTACTCATCCTTCATCCTCACAGTTTTCTCAAGTGTTGATTGCAACCACTACACTGCTGCGAAAGCAAAAAAAAGTGAGGATAGATGTTAATGCACCGTCTGGGCACAAAAAGAGTCACATGGGTAAAGATCAACAGTTACATGCATTGACAGGACATAAGCTCATCTTAAGGGACTTAGTCTGTTTTTGTGAACCAATGTGTGATGTATCTTTGTGCTGAATAATCTCAGTTTCTTTAGAGTTTTTAGTGTCTGGCGCTGGTTTTTAAGTAGTTCTCACTTCGTCTCTCAGACAGACTTCACACATCTTTACTCCCCTCTGCTGTTTTACCACGACACGCATGTAAAACCGATCTCAGAATAGAGGCCTGTTACTAGGAGGATTTTTAGAGCTGGTGGTGTATCCAGGTAGACTTTGAGTTGTGTTTGTACTTCTGTGGCCTTCTGAGAAATTTATTCTGCTGATTTTAAAAGGAAGTAATATCACTCCAAAAACACAAAACCTTACCAAGTATTTCGGTCAAGTTTCTAGAGCAAATATCTTAGCAAACTTTAAATGAGATAAAACTTAGTATTGATGTTTTTAATAATATGCTGCTTAAAAAGTTCTTATAGGAAAAATGTGTTGCTATGAATGAAACAATCTCCCAGCAAAACTAGTACTTTTCTAATCAATATTATCAAATAATTATGGACTTAAAACAAGCTCTTATATCTTGCGGAAAAGTTACTTGTAATTTATTTTTCTTGTTTTTAGTGAACTAAAATAGTTTAACTAGAAACTGGACCAAAGATACATGGCATAGTTTTGTGTTTTGGAGTGTGGTCAGTGGATTCACTGCAAAACACTAAATTTTAAGTATTTCTGTCTAAATTCTAGAACAAATATCTTAGTACATTTGAAATAAGACAAAATTAACTTACAAGTAACTTTTCCACAAGACACAGGAGCTTGTTTTAAGTCAACAATTAT
Source organism: Girardinus metallicus (assembly GCA_903067095.1). Classification (NCBI taxonomy): domain Eukaryota; kingdom Metazoa; phylum Chordata; class Actinopteri; order Cyprinodontiformes; family Poeciliidae; genus Girardinus; species Girardinus metallicus. The sequence goes on from CAEGAE010044731.1 coordinate 18,448, forward strand.
TTAATATTGATGAAAAAATTCTAGTTTGTTATTTCACTTATAATAAGACATCTTTACCATGTTATAAGAGATATAATCTGGCAGTGAAACCAATACATTTTTGTCAATATTAAGGAGTTGTTCACTTAAATCAAGATCCTATATCTTCCTGAAAAGTTACTTGTGAGTTACTGTGTCTTTTTTTCAAGCGTAATAAGATATTTGCAATAGAAAATAAACAAAATAACATGGTGAGATATTGTTTTTTGCAGTGCTGAAACATCTGAAAACATATTTTCAAACCGTTTCTCTCCGACCTTTTCAACCAGGTTTGAAGTTGAATTTGGCCCTCAGAGCTCTGAACTGAAGAGTCGCCACAGGTTGAGTTTGGACTAATAAACAGCCTCAGGAGAACATGCACACACGTAAAACAGAGGCCATTACACAGAGGCTACATGCTCATCTCAGCAGCTGATAATGAGGAACGGTGGAGCGCGTGCCATCAGTCTGCTGTTGCTGTATTTCCATGGCGATTCAGAGGTGATCTGGAATTCACCGCCTGTCCCATATCGCATTGATTTGGGATATGGTGAGAAGATGAGAACTTGGACATGAAAACAAGCAAGCACACATATTTTATATTCCAGCAGTGAGTTTAACTTTGGAAAACCTTTGATTTGTGAATGAAGACCAACCTGTTTCCAGAAAGCTTACAACACAGGAAGCATGCATGGATTTATTAATCTGGACAAATACAGAACCAAGAGGAAAGAAAACAGGATGCAGTAATCAAATGTCTTGGTTCTATGTTCTAGTGATGAGCGGATCAGTACTGAAATATCAATACTTCTGATACCAGACCATTATGCTCTAAGATCAATTCTCAAATCCAAGTATCAATACTATCAATACTTCAGTCATTTGAGACATTGTATCTTAACAAGAGCATGTTAGAAAGTATGAACTGGTACCAAACAGAACCAAAGACCAAAGGCCTGGTAAGTGTCTCCTGACTGTCTGACTGACAACCTGCAGCTCTGCAGGGTAAAACCTGGCACAGGACAGCAGGACAGTCATTACATTTTGTAATTAAAGCCATTCAGCTTTCAGAATTACTGTGGACCCAAGCCGTGCGAACATTTTACAGAGTTTTCTGAATGATTCAGCAGAGCTTCAGACAGAAAAATCATTACTTTTTCTCATTTTTCCCCCAGAGTCTGAATGTCAGCCACGTCGGCACAAGAGCTGAATCAATAAATGGAGCTGTGGTGTCTGACCAGTGTAGGAAAAATACCTACTAGTTAACTGATGGCAGCCAGAACTCTCAATCAGAAGCCAACACTACAAAATCAAGACATAGTGAAAGTTATTTGCTCTTGTAAAAATCAAAAACACAGAAAATTACAAAGTAATTTTGGTCCAGCTTCTAGTGCAAATATCTTAGGACACTTGAAATAGGAAAAAAATAAGTTAAAAGTAACTTTTCTGCAAGAGATAGAAGCTTGTTTTAAGTCAATAATTCCTTAATATTGATTTAATGAAGAAGTAGTTCAACTGGAAGATTATTTCACTTTTAACAGGACATTATTTCCATGTAATATAACAGATAACAAGAACTTTTTATTTGACTTCAATAATTAAAACAAGCCAGTAAAAACTGCTAACAAGGTACTTGTTTTAGTTGCACTTGAAACAAGAACAATTGTTTTAGTTACTTTTTTTTGTTTTTGCAGCACTTTCAAGATTTACAAATACAATTTCTTGTGCTTTTTATTTGACCTACTCAATAATAAACTAAATGTGCTAGATTCTAGAAGCTGGATTTGTAAAACGTTGTAGATCCAAAGCATTAAAAGGATTTTTGACAACGGTGTTTTGGCTTCATTGTTAGCTTGATTGTCATATTAAGGAATTATTGACTTGAAACGAGCTCCTACATATTGCTGAAAATAGGTTTGTCTTATTTCAAGTCAACTAAAGTATTTGCACTTGAAGCAGGAAAACAAAACGTTCTGCACTAACAGCACTAACAGCAACTGAACCCAGAAAACGACTATCAGTCTGTGCACTGCATTAACAAAGTAAATTGAGAAGATTTGAATTTCCTCAGCTGCTAAGAAATCAGATGTGACAGAAGGCAGATGGATGATATTGTCTAGAGAGTCTAAATCTAACAAACGAAGCCTTTTCTGCTGTTTTAGGAGGAATTTATGAATGAGGCACAGCTGTGCTTTTCTAATTTCATTCCAGGATTGCTTTGTATTCACCTGATGTGGCACCGTCTGTGTGTGAAGACAAGAACTCACATAACTCAAGACCAAAAAATATACTGGAAGAACATAAATATGGACATCTTCAGGAATATACAATGTTCTCTGACACTGGCTAAGATTTCAGAATGATTCACATTCTGAAAACTGCAGATTTAGGTCAATAAAAATGGTTAAAAACATAAGATAATGGATGTTTGAAGCTAAAGTGCAGTTCATGGTTTACCACACATTGTTTTTGAAGTTTTAGTTGTTTTTTCAAACTCTCATTTCAACCAGTAGCTGAGATTTTTCTTTCACCAGTGCAGAATACGCCCAAGTACAAAGTTAGCTGCGCTAACCCTACAGCGCTAATCACAACATTAGTTCCACCAACGCTAACACTAACGTTAAAGCACTATACCACCACGGTATTTACACAAGCTAATGCTTAAAAATTATATTTGCCTTTGAAAGACTACAACCCTCGAGCAGCAATTATTTTAGGGAAGCTAAGTGCTCTAAATGTTTCAAAGTTAGCAAAAGTGCTAAACAGAAATAGCTAAAATATGAGCACTTTAGCAACAATGAGCCCACCACTGCCTTCCACTTATCATGGAAGTTAATCCAGATATTTTAGTGATTTAACAAGCTCTTAACATTACAAACAACAAATTGGTGAGACAAAACTTTTACCAACCCAAAATCAAATTGTTTCTGGCCTAGAAATCAACACATTACCCTAAAATATAATTCTTTTACTGCCATAATAAGAGTGTAATTATTTAAATTCACAACGAGCTAAAAATTTAAGTCACAAACTCCTTATGAGATCACATTAAGTTTTCTGGATCTTTGAGAAAAATGCGTGTCAAAAAGTTAGTTTGGAAGCTGTTTTCTGCCTTGAAGCCTCCAAACAATACCCATGTCAAGTGTTTCGTCATTGAGGAGTCTGGTAAGTGGCATATGTCCATCAATCTGACTTTGGTTATTAGAGAAGAAGGTTTTAGCAGCTGCCACATGGAAAGTACAATGAGAGGGTGACAAGATTTCAGCAGAAATTCAAAAGACGGCTTCATGCTGGGCGTAAGGCACTCTCTGGGTGGTTGTTGGTTTTAAAGTCTGAAAAGGGAAAATTACAAAACATAAAATAACCCGAAGTAATAACTAGAACTAGAACGAGAGGATTTCTTTGACCAAGCAAACATGGAAACTCAAAGTACCGTAAGAAATCTGTACCAAACAATAAGTAAAGTCAAGGTTATTTTACACAGCAAAAAAAAAAATATCATAAAGTGCTTCGCAACAGTTCACAGTATACAAGCTGGAAGCTTGGAAGCTAAAATTAAATAAGGTTTCTGACTATGCAGCAAGGAAACAGCTCTTCCATTCACAACTCCAGGGTTTGGAAACATATTCAGCCTCTTTGTATTTTTCACATAAGTGGTTGCTCTTAACATGTTTGAGTCAAACCTCCTGACAAATAAAGGACTTCTTCACACTAACCTCATTTACGTGATGAAAAGATGTTCTAGTTCAAGATGTTCAGCTTCTGCTTTTTGTCAAAAAGCTGCAAAAAGGTGAGAAAAGGCCCAAAGGAAGGGCAAGAAGACAACACATGATTTGCAGGGTAACATTTTAAACTTTAATAACAGCACTCCCATAAAATCAAGCACATGTTCCTTATTTTTTATTTTTAGGCAAAAAAAAAAAGATTGAATACAATAAATGATAAGAATGGATTAACAAGTTTTACAAATAATTAGACTGCTGGAAATCTATCTGAGGGAATGCAGCAGCTTGTGTAATTTATTTTCTTCTTATAGAGCTAATCTACAAGAAGTCAACTCAGGAGATTTCACAAATAAAACAATCAAGTTCAGCTCAAGTTCAGTCAGACAAAAAGACAATTCAGTGCAGCTTCTGTTTAATACTATAAGCATTAAGTTGCACTGAACTGAAAAAAAGAAAAAATGCCGCAGAGAAACTTAACTTTACCATGAAGAGAGAGGAGCAGATATGCAGAACTTAGTTTATTCAAAAAGTTTTCTATTAGATGCACAACCAGTTCATCTTTAGAACCGTCATCAGTAACCAAAACCTCAATTCAGGTGCTTAACTTTATTCGACTGAAAGTTTTGCAAAACAGAGAAGTAAATGAGCACTTAGAATTTGTCTGAAAATGTTATTTAGGGTAGCTAAGTGCGTTAAATGTTTTAAAAGTAAGTAAAAGCGTTAAAGATAAATTAGCAGACATTAGCAGAAGTTTTAACACCCAACAAAATTATAAATAAAGTGTTTTGGAAATTACCACAAGTTTTCTACAATCAAATGTATCTGGGAAAATTAATTTAGAGTAAGCTATGTGTGCTAAACATTTTCAACGTTAGGAAATGTGCGAAATGAAAAATTTGCTCCACTATCAGCATATCAGCGGAAGAGTAACCCCCACTAGACATAACATTGGAGTTCTTTAGAAATTATCACCCGTTTTCTACAATATGTATTTATTAAAATATATCTTGGAAAATGAATTTAGGGGAAATTATGTATGCCAAACATTTTCAAAGTTACCAAAAGTGTGAAATGAATAATTAGCTCTGGTATTGGTGTGTTGCTGTGAAGCAGTACCACTGCGCAAAGGCAATCTGTAAGGCCCAGGAAGGTAAAGGCAGGACCTGCAAACCCCACTAGCAAATTGTTGATTGTAATGAAGGTGGCAACGACAAACACAGGAATTAGGAAGTGATAGCAATATCAGAAAGAAGGAAAAGAGGAAGGTCAAGAAATACAAAGAGCTCAGACAGGAAGGAGAAATATTCTGGGAAGTCAATGCCTCCCTGAGAGGCTCCCAATGAAACAACCTCCAAAGTCTTTGTCTGGAAAACAGCCGTCCTTCCTCCAAGTTAGCTCCCAGGCCTCTGATAGGAAACTTTAACCGGAACCGTCCAGGAAGAAAATGCAGAGTATGCTAGCAATGTCTGAGTGATCTGAGCACAAACTGAAAGAGCGTTTGTGCAAATGGTTGTGAAATCAAGCGCAATGTAGCAGTTTTACTGATGCCGTCCAGGAAACACACGCAGCCGGCAAATGTATCCTCTCCGAATGACAGTGCGCCATCAACAGGTAGCTGCAATTTGCGGCTCGGACTTGTGACATTTGATTTTCAACCCAGCCAGCTTATTTACGGAAATATTTTATGGGCCCAGTCTTATTTAATGTGTCCCTACATAAACCAGCTCTGAACAGTTGGATGTAGAAAGGATGTACTCTCTTAAGTGCTTCCATCCTGCTTGGCTTGGCAGAATGACGAAGAAGTCGTGTCAGCCAAATCCGTATATATCCAGCAGGTGAATTAAAAATCCATTTTTATGGAGTAACGCATTAGCCAACACTCACATTACCATCCTTCACATAAAGATACTTTATAAGAAACGAGCCAGACGCGGAGAGACGGGAGAAGATGCTGGGATGTAGTTTATAACCTCAGGTGAATTGAGTCTTAACAGAGTGGGGCATTAGCCAGCGCTCACTTTAGCATCACCTTCCAATAACGAAGACAGGAAAATTCAGAGAAGAGATACTAAAGAAAGATTTACAGACTCCAGATGGATTCAAAGCTCATTTATACGGTAACATATTAGCCAACTGTTACATTATCATCCTTCACATAAAAATACTTAATTTATAAGGAGGAGAGGAAGGTGGGAGGAAAGCGACTAAGGAAGTTAGATGAAGATGCTGTTTGTGTAGGAATATTTAAAGAGAGATGGATGGAAACCAACTTTTTAAAACTTTTTTTTTACAATATATAAATTGAGTTTTTGCGTAAGATGAAATATAGAAAACCTACGTTCAAACAGGCATTGAACACCACCCACTCACAGTCAAGGTAAAAAATTTAATTAAATTTAGCAAAAAGTAGATAAATTAAAGGAAATGCATAAATGTAAATACATATAGCTATAGAATGAGTTCCTTTAACTTAAATCTAAAAACTCTTCTGTTTAGAGCTCCTTTAGAACCGCAGTAACTGGAACATTGGCCAACATATCTGATGTGCATTGATAAATTTGCTGATGGCTGGTGACTGTATATTAGTTTTGTGACTTTTTATTATTGATCTTATTAGGTCTTGCTCTTTTATTTTTTCCATTACAGTCATTTATTTCAGTTTGGTTATTATCCAAAAATTGTACAAAGGTGTAAATAATTTACTGGTGTTTCCTCCAACCTCTAAAGCCAGACGGAAAGCCATTTCCTGTAGCCACATTAAACTTTTCAATCTCAAATCTCTGGAAACCAAGATTCAATTCATTAATAAAACAATACTGCTCACGCTGAAATCGACTCGGTGAGATAGGCTTGAGTAGAGAGATATAAAGCAGAAGGTAGGGGACAGAAACAAAAGAAAAAAACTCAAGCTCTTGAATTTTGTGCATTTATGAGATCTCTGGCGCACTGATTTAAGAGGTATGGATCTGCTGGGATGAACTGAGGAGACAGAATCTCATTTAAACTCCAAGGCAGAGCGCAAAAAGCTATGAAGGTCACACCATGCTAAAAGAGCGAGGGAACAACTGGTCCACTGAGTGTCGTTTACAGGAAGAGAGAGAAATTATCCAAATCGAGGCAGGGTGACGAACTGTTTGAAAGCCTTGAAAGGCAAGAGAAGAGTGATGAGTAGGAGGTTAGGAGCTAGAGAAACTGAGGAGGAGGGCGGGCGCACGATAAAATCCATCATTATCAAGGCCGTGTACTCTCAGCACCCCGAGCGAAAAAAAAAAAAAAAAAAAGAGTTCATTTGGGCTTGCCTACTTGTTTTCCGAAATGTGCCACGGTAGAGGAGACACGCGGTTAAAGATGGCAGCGGACTCACTGGAGCATCCGCTTTTCTGATGAAATGACCTGAATCCTATTTTCAACAACAGCTGCAGGATCAAACACAGCCAGAGCAAATTTCTGTTCAATTCTGCAAGAATATCGCCACAATGACGTTCCCCACGCCAAGAATCTGGCAATCCCTCACTCTAATGGTTAATATCTGTGTGTGCATGGCTGAAAAACACATGGTGCCTTTACGACTCTTTTACTGTTGTAAAAACTCCTTGAGATGATTTATTTAGAGGCATCAGAGTAAAGAGGGTTCAATATAAACAGTAGCTAAAATCTGCTACTATTTGAGACCCCATGAAAGCAATTCAGACAATGAATCGACTTGCGATTAATTGTCAATTACTGGTTTATGCGATTAAAATTTCTTCCAACCAGTTAAACCTCTGTTTAGCTCTTCTTTCAGTGTTGTAGTTTGGCCACCATCCATCAGAGGGCGCCACTGGCCATCCTTAAGCAGAGCCAGTTGATACAGAATAAATGGAAACAAAGATGGTGGAAATATCCAGCGTATCAAAAAATTTTACTCAAGTAAGAGTAGATCTACTTCAACGTATTTTTTTCTCAAGTAAAAGTAAAAGGTAGCCGTCCAAGAAGTTACTCAAGTAAGAGTAAAAAAGTATTTGGTAAAAAGTTTACTCAAGTACTGATCAAATTATCAGTCATTTCATACATAGGGACCAAAATATAAAGTTAAGTAGAAGGTTTGGTATCTTAAGGACAAAAATGACAATAATTTATTGAACCAAAAGCAAAAAACACAGGCAGAAGACAATGTTTCCAAATCAGTTTCTTTCCACATAAAACTTGTGAAACTTTAATAAAAATTGCAGGTGTGTCTGGTAAATTTTGGGTTAAAAAAATCCAGAAATTTTACTCAAGTAAAAGTGAAAAGTACAGCATAATAAAAAATACTCCTAAAAGTAATTTTTTTCACAAAAGCTACTCAAGTAAATGTAATTGAGTAAAAGTAACTACTTACTACCGAACTCTGAAGATATCCCATAACGGGAAAGAGAAACGGTCCAAACAAAGTCCAAAGTGGGAGGCAAATGCACTTTATGCCATTTGAAATACAAAAACTCAACAAGCTCCTTAAGTTTCACCTTAGCGGCGCTGAATCACGATGTAGCAGCGTCAACTTCTCAACCACAAATGACTGATTTGATCCAAAATTTAATAATGTGAGAAAATACGGTAAATATTTACATCCATTATTTTTAATGACTGATTAAAAATCATGTGTGAAGAAGCTTATTTACGTGTAATTTTAAGTGCGTTTCTTATTCAATGGCAACACTGTGTTGGAATTATTAGCTTAATTATGCAAGTTTAATGTCACTTTTAACTCCAATTACATGTTTAAAATATTGGACAAAAATAACATTGTTTTAAATAGGCCCAAATTTAGGTTAAAACTATATTCAGGCTTCAATTAATATAATTTGATCAGTGGCATACTTTTCTTTAAACATACCAGTATTAAATCATTAAAAATAATCTAATCTGTAGTTTCTGAGGTTTAAAATACAGTGTCTAAACTCATATCTACGGGGTCAGAGTTCACCTCAGCCTTTCTGTGACCTTGTGGTTCTCCACTGAGTGAGGTGCTAAATGGGCCTTTGTAAGGGCAATGAAAACACTCTGGTTTTGTAGCCACATTTTGAGTTTCTTCCTGCAATCAGATTAGCGATTTGGTGAGAGTCATAGAATCAACGGTTCCCACGGTTGTAAATCATCTTCCAGGCCGCTAGAGGCGCTCCCCTCATTTAAATATGGTAAGGAGGAAGGAACGCCATTGAGAAAGAAAAGCTAGCCGCTTGAGCTAGGATAGCAGGTTGCCATGTGCTTTCTCCGGGAGCTGGCTGGCTGCCTGCTCTGTCATGTATTCTTTGGCCGTTGATAATTGTCTCTATCCCAGGTAATTATGTCTCTTGATCGGTTTGCCTGTGATACGATGCATTGCGTGAGTTTTATGTTGTCCATTGTTTAATAAATTGTCATGATTGTTGAAGCTGAACAGCGATATTTGGTCTGGTGCTGTTTGTTGTGTGCGGTTCAACTCCTGCCACGTGGGATCCTGCTTGAATCCGTGGCCTTGGGAGAATCGAAAACGAGCAGGAGGTTTTTATAATTATATTTCTCTACAACTGCAATTGTAAAACTATGTTGTTGTTTTTTATGTTAGCAGAATGTCAAAAAAGTTTTGCGTACATCTGTAATGGAAACGCAGCTGGTGATTGTTGGGAAAGTAAACGACCTCCTGGTGTGACTTTGTATTGAAATAGGAATCCATGTGGTTAAATTGAGGTCAGATGAACTGATTTTAGTGACTATTAGCATGAAGACATGCAGCAGAACCAGGTAGATTAATAAGATTATAAAAAGTACCTGCAGACCTGCTTAATAATCAGGACAGCTGTAGCACGGAAATGAAAACAGCTGAAACGCAGAAGTCGTCGTATTTAACATGATTACTGGGCTTGATGGGAGACCCGAGCCGGGCTGTAGATGTTAACTGGAACAGAAAGGTGAACACAGAAGGTGTGGAGACAAACGCACAGCAGCTATGCCGGCAGCCAGCAGGCTCTTGAACATCTGTCATACCTGCCTGCTTCAATCCCATCACACACACACACACGCACCTTGTGAAGGGTTGTGACAGCTCAACATCGAGCCACAAGCAGAGAAACACATGTTCCTCTCTAGTACACTTTCCACACAAACAGAAATGACCACCATCTCTGTTCTGTTTCACTTCACATCAACCACATCGTTCTCCTCCATGTTTCTTCCTCCCTTTCCTCTCACACCACACACCTCTGTCCAAATGTTTCAAGTTGTATTTTATTTATTAGATTTTGCCCGGCTCACTTTAATTTGAAGGTAAGAAGTATTCAAGTTCAGACCTCATGTTCAGAAGGAGACATCTGCTAAAAAAACAAAAAACAAACTGCACCAACTGCACAACCTGCTCTGTGATTTGAGACTGAAATTTTCCACCTGCAAACCAGTTTGAGTAGTTTGAAAGCAACGAAATATCAAAACAGGAGTCTGGGACAATAAAGTATGTGTTAAATACTGTGGAAATTAATCTTACTGTCTTCATTTAGAGGTTAAAATAACTTCTTAAATGTCAAATAAGTGAGGGCCTGCCACAATAATCAGTAAATCAATTAATTATTTTATTTATTAAACATGATAAATAAAACAAGTTCAATTAACAAGCTTAATTCTAAGCTCAATTATTCTCTTCTTTCTTTCTCTTTTTTCTTTCTCTGGCTGGAAAAAGTCTTCAGTCTGGTGTTTTGGTCTAAACTAGCCATTTTTTGAAGGACAATTTTATTTACAAACTTCAAATTAACAATATTATTGTCCATCGCAATAACTTCCGGGTCAGTTTACTGTCCAGCAAAATTTGTTATTGTGTCTGGTCTATTTATACTTTGGACTACTTTTATAAATGGAACATAGTAATAAAAGCCCTGCGACAGACTGACGACCTGTCCAGGTGACCCCGCCTCTCGCCCAGAGGTGGGGTCACCTGCTAAAACGTTAGCTGGAGATGCACCAGCAGCTCCCGACCCACCAGGGACAAGGATGTACAGGAAATGGATGGATGGACATAGTAATAAAAACTACATGAAATAAGCAAAGAAATAGTGGCATGAACAAGTGCATCATTTACACCTGCTCATGTTATGCTATATGAAAAATTAAAGAGTCATGTTGTTGCAAAATAATGGCCCTTTCAGAAAACCTTAATGGTTCTCAAGGGAAATATCTCCTTTTTTCTTCAATATACAAAAACAAAAGGTAATGCTAAAAGATGTGAACAGAGCAGGAAAGACAAAAGATACTAAAGATGCTTTAGTATCTTTACTAAAACCTCTGATGTCGTAATCAGAGGAACAGAAATAAATGCAAGATTAAAGGAAATTTAGTTGGAAAGAATGAAACTGAAAAACTGATATGGGTGTAAAACAACATAAAAGTCAAGAAGAGATGTTCTATTTTCCAAGATGTAATTTTCATCACACACACCCACTGACACGCAAAACATCAATTTGAAAACTCTCTTCTACCATAAAGTACTTTTAAAAATTTATTCTTTTATGTTTTTTAGTAACTTTCCTTGAAACACATAATAAAAGTGATCTTCGCAAAGGTCAATGCAATAAAAGGAGAAATTAGTCCTAGCTTATTAAATGAATAAGGCAAAGGTCAGAGGGAGTGTTATTCTGATGCTAATCCAACATTTTATCAATGCTGAAGGTTTTTTCTTTTTATCTTCTTTTCTGGAATTAGATCAAAAACCAAATAAACATAAAAAAAATGCTTACAGCACTGTGACTGGTTGTTGACCAGCCAGCCCTTACTTCTTGAGTTGGTGCAATGAGAAAATGGCTGTGGCTGTAGAACTGCAAAGAACTGGTGCTAAGAACCACCATGACCAGATAAGCACTGCAACTGGATCAGTTCAGATTGTTCAATTCACAGAAATGTTGTCAAAGAGACTATAACTTGTTTTCCTAACTGACTAAAGACGATGAAGAGGTTACACTCATCAATAGCAACAGAGCGAGCATCTTCTCTGTAACACACTGCATTCTCAGTGAGCTGTCACTGTTGAGAGGTAACAGACAGTAAAAGCAAAGCCCTAACTCATCAAACTTTGCACTAAAAACCATCCAGCTGTACTTTAAAATTCGTGAAACTCAACCGACCAACAGAGGAGGGGAGAGTAACACTAAATGAATAGGATGGAAATATGGGGAGAAAAAAAGAGGAATCAGAGAATGACACAGAAGAAGAACAATGAAACCGAGAAGGAATGTGAAAGAATAAAAACAGTTGTAGATAAACGCGTAAAATTTCAAACATGTTAAAAGAAAAACATGGAAATGAAGCTAATTGTCTGGTAGCAGCAGAAGTAGCAGCATGATTGGTGATGGCAGCCAACCGCTGAGTTATGCAGCTCCCCGCCAAGTCCCCCAACACACACACACACACCCCCACACACGCAGACCCCGTCAGGCCGTCACAGACCTGATGGGCTGTCACTTAATCAAATGAACTGTCACTTGTTGTGTCCTTACACCCCCACTGGGATCCTCATTAAGGGCCATGATTGCCCCCAACTAACCTCCAACAACCTCTCCTCCTCCAACCGAAGCACTCCAGCTCTCCTCCATCTCTGAGGCTTCACGATTATCATCAGCTGTGATTCATGCTGCCATTCCTGAGGGGAAAGCTTCGTTCTTCGTTTTATTGTCCCACTATTCCCGTCAGATCGCTCAGATGTCGGTTCAATCAATAACTCCCAAGTCCAAAAATCACAAAACAGCTGAGAAAACAAACCAGTCGTCTCCACTCACCTGCACATTTGGTCCTGGTTATCAGCGGCGGCCCCGGCGGCCCAGTCCCCCCTTCACCCGGTCTGGACAGCAGAACCTTGATCTCATACTCCACATCTGGGTCCAGATGCCATAACTTGTAGGTGGGGGCGTCAACCACATGGGTCTCAGCCCAGTTTCCGGTAGTGGTGCGATACTCCACCTCCTTCAGGATGATCGGCCCATCTCCGATGATGCTGTTGGCGTTGGGTTTGATCCACAGGTAGGTGGCGCCAACGGCAAGGAGTTCAGGGGGAGCGATGGGAGTGGGCGGGGCTGGAAAGTACAAGCAACAGAAAATAAACATGAATGGACATGTTGTGCCTGAATTGTGCCGATATCCTGCATGTTTTAGAGTGTTTTCATCCTAAAAGGTGGGAGGATATAGACATTAATAGAAACCTTCGTATTTAATATTCATATGCTCCCACTGGCTCAGGTCAATACAAGAAATAAGATTAGCTACCAGAAATACACAGTTGATGCACAGCTCTACTTTACAATGTGACTCTGAACACATCTAAGCTCTGAAAGATGCTTAGAACAGATAAATGTGCAGATGTGCCATAACTTTCTCCAAATGAACAGAAACAAAACAGAAGTTATTATCTTTGGACCTACAGAGGAACGATCTAGAGTCAACTCACAGCTTCGGTTATTACAGCTGGAAACTAAAGATCAGAGTGAAATCCCGGTGTAGGACTCTGACTTGAGCCTTTCTTTTACCTGACGAGCATTTCCTGGCTGAAAGGACTTGTGTTGCAGCATCCAGAAAACTGCAAAACAGGCGAAATACTGAGTTCCTTTATATCAAGGCTTGAAACCCAGCCATTCAGTTACCTTTGACTCATAAAAACAGAAACACTGATAAACATACTTGATGTCTATTTGCTTGATCATTTTTACAATGCTCAAGCAAAATTTAATGGTTGGTCTTAAAACGTCAAATTATTTTATGATGAAAGCACTTTTAATTAAGCTATATAGATAAACTTGACTTCACACTTGATAGTTCAGTAGATTTAGTTCGATTGGGAACCAAAGTTGCAATATTTGTTGCATTTTCCAGCCGTTCTCTTTCTGACTCAAAAGATCAAAAACTCTTTAAAAAAATCTGTTCCCCTCCTCGCCTGTGGGGGCGCTGCACCTGAGAACTGCTACAGGAAACAACACAAAAAGCTCAGAAGAAGACACTGAGCGCAACTTCATTCTTCAACAAACGTAAACAAAAATGGAGTGGCTTTAAGTGGTTGTAGGATTTCTCTTTTGTCTTTGGCTAAAGACCACAAGCCATTTATCCAGCTAGCACAAGGTTGGCACATTTGTTTAGGTTGTATTTACCCAGAATCCCCTCCTCTACAGTCTGCTTCCTGAATGCCAAGCTCTGGTCTGCTTGGCGTTCACATATGCATTCAAACAGCACCAGAGTTCACTTCAACCAAGCCCAGACCAAGATTTTTTGGCGCACCACAGTTAGCGTTTTTGGTTTACATACAGCGTTCGATTGCTAATTCAAACTTCTCCAAACAAACCAGACTTTCTAGGCAAACAAACTGGAGTTTGATTGAAGTGGACCAAACAGGGTTGGTGTGAATGTAGCCTTAGCTCTCTCGCTGGTTCAACATGTCTGGATCAAATGTTGGCTCATTAGCAGGCCTTTGCAGAACATTGACATGCTGAGGCGGCAGCTACTACCCGGGTGTTGAACCAGGGAGAGAGCTAAAGCATGAAGGATGCCGGCCCTTGAGGACTGACTTTGGAAACCCCTGCTGTAATGTGATTAACTGAGCTCATCGTCACAGAATTATTTAATATATTTAAGCCTAATCAATGTTGCTGAAGTATGCAATACTTGAACTAATTAATTAATTTTGTAAAGCCCACCCTCCCCTTCTTTTCCTGTCCTTTTACCCTCAAGTTCTTCAGAGTAATTTTCAAAAACGCACCCAAGATTTGAAAATGCTCAGGCTCAAGACGGTCTATAACCCAAATTAACTTCTGCAAATCCAAATAATCAGGAAAACCTTAAACTTTACAATACATTATTTCTTTTTCTGTCAATAATCCATCTATTCATAATCTTACACTGCCTGAACATTTCCTAAAAAAAATATCCAAAATATAACATTTCCAGCTACTTTCTAAGCCATTCAATTCAATATTTTGTCTTGCCAGCGAGTCCTGGATCTTCTCCCAATGGCAGGAAAGCATCCTGAATAAATGCATGTTCCTCCCTCCTCAATGCAGAGGAGAAGTGCCTGAACCTTAAACCAAATGTTTGCAACCTGTAGATCCAGTGGCACGAGTAGGTTCTTTAAAACGTCTCCAAAGGTTCTTGGTTCTTTAGTTAAAGCTGTTTTATAGCAACAAACAGATTTCAGCAGTTTTTGTTTTTTTTTAACTTCTGACATTAAAACAGTGGTGTGGTTCTAAAAGCTGTATATTTTTTAGCTATTTGTCAGTTTATATCCTCTAAAACATTAGTTGCAATAACCCTAAAGCACTGAAACATTAGATTTACTAATGCTAAAGCGTTACACCAACACAGTATTCAGTGGAAGCTAATGCTAAGCCGCTAATTTCAATTAAAATTGTATCGGCCATTGAAAGACTTCAACCCTCAAGCATCAATTTAATTTTGACATTATAATTAAGATGATCTATATCATACTTATCTTCTTCTCTACTGGCCATGTTCTACTTTTTCCCTGTATGTTTCTTATTTGAATTTTTTTTAAAAAAGAGAAGAGAACGTGAGGAGCGGAAACAGAACTGCTGCGCAAACGTCTTCACCCACTTCAAAATAAGAGCACAAATATTAGCAGTTGATAACCAAAACTTTGGCACAGATTTCAAATGTTATTCAACTGAAAGGCTACAAAAAAAAGCCAGATAAATAAATGCTTTAGAATACATCTGGAAAAATTAGAGGAAGCTAAGTGTGCTAAACATTGTCAGAGTTAGCAAAACGCTAAACAAAAAAATTAGCTCCACTGTTAGTGCATTTATGGATGCTGCAGTACATATTTTTCAACAAGTATCTTTTGCGGCTCCAAGGTTTTATGTAGCAGATTGTAAAGGTTGCCAACAACTAAGTAAGACGAAGCAGATTCTTAGCTCATCTCTGCTAACATCATTTCAGCTGCCTTTTTGACGATGCTTAAGTGTAGATGGAGATTTAACAGAGAGAAATGCAATCAGTTTATTTTTTAAGATGGTCAAGAGAGTTATGCTGCAGCTGACGATCCTATAATTATAATTTAAAGAAATGACTCAATGTGCATCTAAGCTTAGGATATTTTCTTGCTTTTTATTTCATACAAAAGCTTAGATTTTTATTAAAGCAATTACGTTTTGAAACATTCAGATTAGAAAAGAATTAACATTAGATTAGAAAACCAGTGAAATGTATTCCAACACGACGTAGAAAAAATGATAACAGCTTATAGACAATGATGAAAAAGACGTATGGGAATCGGCCAAGGAGGAAATTCAAAGACTGTTTACAAGCCAAGCTGTAACATTTACCTCCAACAAACAAGCGAAGCTGCGGCAGCGTAGTGACATAAATCTGAAAACGGCCCAGTTAAAGAGCAGCAGGAGCAGATGGAAACAATGACAAAGAAATTAATTGGACTTTTCCCGTTAGTCATCAGACTGCCTGCGCCTGTGAAGCACAGCGCTCATCAGCATGATCTACGGTAATTACCGCGGACAGCTCCGGCTCGTCTGCGGCCCTGAGACCAAAACCTCGGACACCGATCGTCACAAGATTAGGGAACACAAAGGAGCCTTTTTATTACTCAAATGTTAATAAACAATAAGATTTAGGCATCTTTAGCGGCTCTGAGCTGAAAAAAGGTTTCCATACAGATCAAAATCCTTTCACTTTCGGCACCTAAACATGTTTTTGGAAGAAACGTTGAGATGCAAAGGCCCTCCATGAGAATGAAGCTACTCATTTATCTCCTTAAACAAGGGCATCCAGCACTTTTCCTTAAATTTGGACATTTTTTATATATTTTTTACCATGAAAAAGTTTGCATTTCACCTGCAAAGAATAACATTCCTTCTCCTGCTGCAGTCTTAAAACCAAAGTCCCGGTTTTACTCAGAAAGTTTCTCCTTTTTTGCTTCCCTCAAGGCTGCATTAGCATATGTATGACGGCTGCAGGACTGATGAATCAACTGTCAGTCGGTGCACACTCATACATCTCAACTATATGGAAGCAGATTGTGCGTACGGCCATGGCTCCAGACATCAGGCATCTCTTTATCCACTGCTCTAATCTGAAAATGTCATTCAGCAATAGCATGAATCACCAGTTTGGGGCTTTTTATGATTGATTCAAACAGTTCTTTTTCCTGAGAAGAATGACTAACAGAATGACAACAGAAGACATAAGTTAGAAAGTACTGATCTCTCTAATTCACACATGGTCAGAATCACTAATATTGGATCATGTGCTGAAACAAAACTGAAGTCATTATCTTCGGACCTAAACAGGAACGATCCAGAGCTTCAGCTGTTACAGCTGGAAACCAGAGATCAGGCCTGAAATCTGGGTGTACTGATGGACTGAGACTGAACCTTCAGAGCCACATAAAGACAGTAATAAAGTCAGCCTTCTGTCACCTGAAGAACATTTCTGGGATTAAAGGACTGATGTCACAGCGTCACAGCGAGATCTAGAGAAACTCATCCATGCTTTTAGCTTTAGTTGCATTGACTACGCAATAGTATCTAAATCAATCATCCAGCTGCAGCTGATCCAGAACGCTGCTGCTGGCGTTCTGACTAAAACCAGGAAGATAGAGCACATCACCCGGTTCTACAGTTCTTCCACTGAGAGAAGAGATTTTAAAATACTGTTGGTAGTTTATAAATCACTGAACGAATTAAAGATCTGCCGCTGCTGATCTTTAACTTTCCAGACGTCTCTGATCTTCTGGTTCTGGTTTACATCCAGACACGGAGAAGCAGCATTCAGCTTCTGTGCAACACAAATCTGGAACAAACTTCCAGAAAACTGCAAAACAGCCGAAACACTGAGTTCCTTTAAACCTAGATTAAAAACCCAGCTGGTTAGAGTTGCTTTGAATCACTGATCAGCATTTTGATGTGTAATGATGGCACATGGCAAGATGTAAAGTTTCAATTATTGATTTTAGTGTTTTTATGATGTAGAGCACTTTGACATGCCTTGTTGCTGAAATGTGCTATGCAAATAAACTTGATTGATTGATTGATCTACTTTTAAATGTAAAACTTCTCATGAACTGAGAAGCTGCAAAAGGTGTGTGTTTAAGGAGTGACTTGCTAAGAGACATGCAACTAAAGGGATGAATTTATTATTATTATTATTAGCTTGTAGGTGTTTTTTTGAGTCTGCATGGATTAGAGAAAATCTCCAATAAATGCAAACCCACTGGTTGTTTAAAACAAAACATTAATTCAAGAGGTTTTATACAACAATCTTGCAGGAACAGGAACTTTCAGTGTAAATCGTTCCTGTTAAAGCTTTCACAACCTTACGAGTTTTCTTGGAAACGTGTAGAAAAAAGGATATAAAAGTAGCAATAATGATTTCAAAGCATACTGCAACAAAGGCATCAGTTTCCAGTAACACTGAGGTTTTTCTGTTATTTTATTTTAAAGTGGATACATCTTTTTTTTCATAAAGAGTGCTTCACAAATGGAGTGAAAATCTGAGGGCTACATGACAGGCAGAAGAAAGGTCACTAAATGTTCATTTTTACATCTGGATGTTTCTCATTACTGCGCGCAAGATCGACTACGAGTTAACGTTTTAAGCTTTTTAGAAAAAAAGGCAAAAAATCAAACATTAAAAGCCAACTAATCGTTTCTCAGAGAGATTCAACTCTTCATTAACATCATTTATTTTCAACAACCTCTCCTGATGTTACTCTGCAGGAGGAAGGAGAAATTCACTCAATCACTTCCTCCCTCTGCCTGTTTTCCTCCTTCATCTCGCCTCCTCCAGCTCGCCTACTGCAGCGTTACAGAGGCCACCCAGAGGGACGCAACCTGGCACCCAGAGTCACGTGACAGGAAACACACACCATGTTTTCATGTTTCTGCAATCTGTACTGTGGAATAGCTGAAATCATACATAGTAAATGTTTAGAGAAACTCAGAAATGAACGTGAACAGTCCTTTACATCATAAAAACAGCCACAAATTATGAAACAAGCAATAAACTTTACATTTTGTCACCAAAATCATCAATCGAATTATACATGTTGGTCAGTGTGTTTCATTAACTGTGCATGTAGATGAACTCATGCAGATCTTCTATATACAGATCTGGAAAAAATGGAGAGACCACTGCACTGAACCCCGTTGAAAACCTCCTGGTTACTCCACCAAATACTGATTTCTGAACTCTTCCTGAGTTAAAACATTAGTACTGTTGTTTCTAACTTGTTTTCTTTGCATTATTTGAGGTCTGAAAGCACTGTATCGTTTTGTTATTTTCACCATTTCTCATTTTCTGCAAATAAATACTACATTCCTGTTTGGAATTTCGGAGAAATGTTAGTAGTTCATAGAATAAAAGAACAATGTTCATTTTACTCAACCACATAAATATAAAGAGTAAAGTCAGAGAAACTGATCATTTTAAGTGGTATCTTAATTTTTTTTCCAGAGCTGTATATTGAGCTCTGCGCTGGGGGCAACTGCTGAAACTTTTCACCTCGAGTTCTTGATGATCCAGCAATGTTCTCACAAACAGTTTTCTGTATCCGATGCATTAATAATGCAAAGCCGTGATGACTGCATGTTTCTCAAGGTAATCACTGCAAATGGAAATAATATCAAGCACATTTGTTCCTCTCTTAGGCTGTTAAAATGAAGTTGATTCATTTAATAAATTAGTTTTTGAAACATTAAGGTTTTAAAAACTAATCTAATATGAAAACAGCTTCCACCAGCACACCAACTTGGATAATTGGATGTGTGTTGTATAAAATGCACAAACAAGTATTTCCATCTGCACAAAGAGCTGCTTTCACAGTGCATGAGCACAAAACTGGTAAAGATGCACTGATTGCTAATCAACAACAACTGGCCCTCACGCAGAGCCACTAATGAAAAGTGGAAGTGGAGACAACAGAGAGATGAAGGATTATGGAGAGAAAGCATTTCTTGAATACTGCAAGAAATGCAGACACATGGCCAACTAAGAGAAGAAAACATAACAGTTGGGGAAAAGAAGCTAAATGAAGACTCTGAACTGCATTTAGTTGAAAAGATTTAACTTTAAATTTGGTAAAAGATGAATTAGCTGATGAAAAGTTCAACGCCAATTTTAATAGTTAAAACACCAAATACATCTTAATTTTACTTGAATACTCACACTGGAAACTGTTTTAACAACAGAAGGTAACAGAGATAATGGTCATCCCAATCTCTGCTTTTGGGGGTTCAGCCAAACAGCGCAAAGCAAAGAAAATGAATGGCACTCTTTGATTGGCTGCTTTGAAAATGTCAGCCAATAGTGTACCAAGCAGCACTGCAGTTTGGTTCATCACCTTCCAAAGCTGCATTGTCTTTGGAATATTTTTGCATATGCTGTACAAAATCAGCAAATAAGACAATTTTCCACAAATAAGTTGGAGTCAGGTTCCACCGGAAATATTTTTTAATAGCATGTTAAGCTTCCAAAGATACACTTTTTGTTTTTCAACTACAAAAAAATTTACCATTTGGTGATTTAAAAAAAGAATTTATATATATATTTTTTTAAAGGGAAACCCATAAAAACGTAACTGCAAACAGGCAGAAGTCAACAACATGAGCTGAAGCACAATGGGGAACGTAAGAATCGAGTTTTATTTTTGATTCATCACCGACAGGCATCAGTTTAGACTGATTTTATTATTTTATTTTTTTACAAACTTTGAAATCAGTAGGCGTCTTTAGCTCTGCAATCAAAGCAACCAATAAAATTAAATATTTTATTTTATCCCAGAATCTGATTTCACCTACATTTAAAATCCGCAGTCATGTGACAGCTGTCCTCATGCAGAGCCGTCATGTGAGCAGAAGCCTCATAAAAAGGTTTTATCCTGGGAGCTTATTGTCTGATGAAACATTGGCCTCTCGAAACTGATGGGTGTTACTGCCCACAGAGGGAACAAAGTATCTGCATTAGCTTTTTTACTGCGCCACATTACGACCCCAGTGAGATACTTGAAGATGTCGCATAGTGTCAAGAAAAATAAATTTCTCTAATAAAAGTCCTGCACATTATCTTGCAGAGGAAGCCCTTATCTTACACTTTGTGTGTGCACTACAGGTCAATTTCAGTTTTTTATTGACATATTTATAATGTTTTTTACTCTTGATAAACATGTGTGATGTTAAAATTTATATCTTTCCTTACTGTGTTGGAAGTATTTTGCAAATTCTTTTGCCCATCTTCGCTCTAACCTTGGATTTCTAAACCATTTGGGATAAAAACTAAATAAATATGAAATTCCCTTGGACCTAATGGACTATCTGTTATGAATTATGAAGGTTATAATGAAGGAAAGGGGTGATATGGGTCAAGTTTACAGGTGAGATAGTACTTGTTTTCTACAATGGAGTGTTTCTATTAATTCTGTCAAAGCACAAATTGATAAATATTTTTTCCTGCCTTACTCCAAGTTTAGCAAACTTTGGCCCTGATACCATTCAATTAAATGTATTTATACAGAGACAAATAACAACAAATATAATCTAAACAGAAGCAGAACAGCTGTTTCTTCTTTAAAATTCACTCCGTCTCCATCAATCAGATGAGGAGCATGAAACGGAGCTGCCCTAAATTTAGTTTATATCACCAACAACCTGCAATAAGTTATTTTGATACCATATTTTAGTGACTATTAGCAATGCATTAATCTGAAAATTAACTATTTTTTCCCAGAAACCTGCAATGCACTTAGGAACATGCACATATTGGCAGTATTTTTTTGTTTTTATTGAGTAGTACACATGTTTTCTGAAACATGTGTAGAGGGGTTATTGGTTTGTAAATAGCAGATGCATATGCATTTTGCTCAGATAAATGCTGCTGAGCTACAGGCCACGCCCCCTGCGGATTGGTTCTGCAGTCCCAGCTGCATGTTCTGAAAGCACACACAGCCATGCGATACCAGAGTCTGTAAAAGGAGGCTGGTGATAACACATTGATCGCAGAACTATGAAGGGGGGATCAAACATGTACTTAAAGAAGTCGAATTTAATTTATTTGGATGATGCACATTAATTGACATTTATGTAAATGTGCCAGAATTAGCCGAAAGGCTATTTTTCATATGTTGTCCTGCTTACTTAAATGTTTTTGAGTGAAAAAAAAAAAAATTAAGTTCCTTACTACTTTTTACCAAAATACCAGCATTGGCCATACACTAGAACAAAATATCAGAAATTAAAAAGTAGGAAATTAACCTTTAGATTCTTTCCAGCTTGTACTGAAATCATGATCCATTTTAATTTGCAGGATACAGTTTTGTTTGCAAGATATTTTTTGTTACAATAATCAATAAAGACCAAAGTCTAATATTCAAAAAGGCTGATAGTCTGATACACATGGCACTTTAGGAACCTTCAAATCAAATTCGAGATAAAACCAGTGAGACCAGAAGAGGAAGTCTATGGTAACATTAAATCAGGGTCAGTGATTTGACCCCAGTAGAGAGTGACATGTTTCAGTAAGAACATGAAAATCCCCTGAGGAACATCCACTGCCTGCAGGAACTTTGACTGACCTGCTTCCATTTAGACACAAACTCCATCCACAAGGACAGGCTTTATCAGTTTTCTTCCTAATATTTCTGCTACTTCAATATTTTCAAGCTGTGCTGAAATCTAATTGAAAAATTCAAAAAATGTTAAAGTGTTTGCAGATGCGAGGGGAATAAAACGGCAGCAGATATGGAAGAAGGACTGCGTGTGCCAGAGAGGATCTCACCTGAGGTGGCGGAAAAAATGGAAAACTCAGCTGCAGTAAAAATTATTCTGTTGCCAAAATTTACTTTTCTCACATTTTGAATATGGGAGACAAAACTAATGACAGTTGATAAAGAGAGAAGAATGGAAGAAATGCTTAATCTTTAACCGTTTTAGCTGCAATTTAAAAGTAGCTTTTTAGAGTAAAAGCAACAAATCTGCACAAAATATTTTTAATATGAGAACTTGGACATTTTTTACATTCGTCATATTAGGGAAAGGTTAATTATTTTAATTACTTAAAACACAAGGTTTTTTCAGAATAAAGTGGATTGTTGCTCATTTGTGGTTCAGTATTCACAGATTCACCTATTCACATATTTGTTGAACGTAACTCAAAATTTTAGAAAAATCTGATTATTTACATATTTTTTGACAATCATAAAAATGTTGAAAATAAGTTGCAGCTTGACAAGCTGACACACCTAGCAATTGCAAAGCAGCCAATCAGGAGGCACCATTTCCTGTCTTTGGCTCTGATTGGCTGTATATTTGATGTTTGACCTTTTAGGCAGTTATAACTATTTTGGAGGAAGGTCTCAAGTGTTTGCAGATTTCAGCTGTTTGCATGAAGTTGTATACCTAAATTTCTGCAAATATTACCGGTCTGCTGTATTTTAAACTTTTTAAACAAAATAAATAATAAGATGGTGCACTTCAGTTTGAAAAATGGCTGACTCTACATTGCAGCGCTGAAATCTGATAGTATTTACAGCTGAGTATCTGGATTTTGGAATAGTATTGAAGGACATCTTTCATTTTAAAGTCAATCTCTCATCAAAAAGACTTTTTATATTTTTGAGTTTATTTTTGAGCTAAAATTAAAACTAAACAAAAAAAACTTTGACAAAACATTACAAGTTTGACTGAAGTTTTGGAGCTGTCTCAATGAAAAAGCCAAACAAATTTCCGTATTTTTATTTAACTTGGCTTCAGATAGGTTACCATTTCCTAAAGGTGACAATTATTTTTGGAAAAGCCATTGTTTTATCTACATAAAACTGAATTAGGAATAAATCTTCTGTTCTAATTTTTGTGATTCCCATTTAGAAAATGGTTCGAACACATCCGATAAAGGCACATTCTTCCATTTCAAACCCATTTTTAGAGCAAACATAAAAAGAAAAGACATTTAATTTGTATTATTTGAAGGTACAAGTTATGTCAGCTTGTGATTTTGAGGCTTGGTGTCCATTAGTTTGACATTTAAAAGCCGTTCAATCTTTCTGTGTTTGGTGTTTAGGAGTCAGAAATATTCATCTCTGCTCAGCTGTTTGAATAAATTTTAGGTAAAGAAACATCTGAACTGATTTGGATGGTTGTGGTGGCAACGGAAAAATAAAGTTAAAAACTAAGTGCATTCACCCCAGTCATGACTCAATACTTCAGTCACCAATGGCCACAGGAACTTGAATTGGTTGGCATTTTAATTACATCAAGATCTGGGCTTTGACTAGGCCTTTCTGACATACTGATTCTTTTCTTTTTCAGATATTTTAGTGAATAATAGCTGCTGTGTTTGGGATCATTGTTTTGCTGTTGGAGTTGGTCAAGGTCGACTCAATGACTGCATGGTGCCAAAGTTTTGTGGCTGTAAAACAAAATCAAATCCTCATCAGCACACCACTGCGATTGACATTTGTGCTCATATTTGTGTTAAATATCACATTTCTGCCTGGTTTTCTCCAGACATGGTGGTATGTGTATCTGAACTGAATTTGTCTCTTCTAGAGGACTTTGCTCCAGAAAACTTTGGACAGCAACAACTGATTCCTTAAAGGACGTGTTGTTGTTGTTGTTCTGACATTGTGTTAAACCTCTCCTGCATGCTTTAATGTAACAAACTGGCAAATCTCCTGCCTTTATAGAGGCAACCATGATTGACAATGATGTCAACACATTTGAAAAGCAGAATCTGGCAGCTACTTTCCAGTTTAAATGGTGTTAAAGCTACAAAATTGCACGAATTTCGTAGCAAAATCAGCCTACAGTCAAACCTTCCACCCACCCTAATGCTATTTATTTTAAAATAAGAAAAGGAGTGGGACTTTTCATGGTAATTAATATTTTATGTGAGAAAGAAACTGATTTGAGCCAATTCCCCCCAGAATATGTTACACTATCTCCCATAATATCTACACTGCAGCCGTCAAAGTGTCTTGAAGCAGGAAATGAACCTCCACCTGCTTGCTTTCTCTGAGCCATGGAGGATAAAAGAGTCAGAAATGTCAAGCCAGTCCAGCGGCTGAGAGCTTCAGGGGAAAATGAAACACCAACAGTAAGAAAAAGCTGAAAAGAGACACTGATCCTCTTACTGTCACTTCAGTTTTTTCCACTTTCTAATAAAATGACAGTCTGAAACATGAGGAAACAGGAGATTTGTAGTGGACACGTCCCTCTCGCTCTAATTCGACGCGCTTCGGTTCATTTCTGGCATTCATCTGAACATATCCGCATGAGCATCTAATATGCGAGCAGATTGGAGTTCAACAAGCTGCAGATAGAAACTGCTGACGGGATTTAAGCTGTCAGCTTTGGCTTCATGATTTATCTGGTTGTCCTCTGAATTCTCTGTTTTCTGTCATCGGGGAAGAAGTTTAAACATGAGGTCTTAACTCCGTCTCTCATATTTTCTTCCTCTGCTTCCTTTGGCTTCCTGTTTTAAACATCGACTTTGTCTTTTTGTTGCGTCATGCGCGCTCCTGTCTTCCTGCTCCTCTTCTCCGTTTCTACCTCCACCCCCTCACACACCTATCTCTCTTCTTCATCTCTGCCTTATTCCCTCCTTATCTCACCTGTCAACCCTCCCACACCTGTTCATGCATTACTTACACTTTGCTTCAGAAATTCTCTGTGAAGTGTCCGCCTTCCTTGACCTCCACATCTGTATAAAGAGGCTGATGCACATGAAAGTGCATAGGACATGAAATGGCAACAACATGACAAACTGCCCAATATGCACAAGTCAACCCTCACACACACACACACACACACCCTATGGCAAGCCCAGAGGACCTGCTAAAAGAGACACTTTAATACACAACCTGATGAATATAAATTCAGAAGCTTTTTCTCATAACATGGATGCAACATAATTACAATCTCGTAATTCCTCCAGGAGAAACAATAAGGCATTTTAGTAAATGTAATTGTTGACTTGAATAAACTTCCAGAAAACTGCAAAACAGCTGAAACACTGAGTTCCTTTAAATCTAGATTAAAAGCCCACCTGGTTAAAAATGCTTTTGTGCCATAATAAATGAAACATTGACCAAAATTTGAATATATAATGATGATTTTGAAATCAAAATGTAATATGAACTGGGTATATGTGTTGGGATTTTCTAGTAAACTGTTTCAGACATTATTTAAAATTATACATTTGGGAAAAAAATAAAAAATAATTGTTGTTCCTTGTTCAGATTATTGATAGGCTGCACTACAACATCTTTCACCATGTTATGTTGACAACACACAGCTGTTATTCTTTACTACAGTACTGTCCACTACAATCAGAGTAAAAAGTAAAGACTGCAGCTAACAACCTTAAAATATACATAAAGGTCTAATAAATAAACTAAACAAAAATAAACAGCAGAAAAAGTTTGAAATTTTCACATAAATTTCACCAGCTTCCTGCAGGTATGAGTACTAAAAACCTTTCACAGAAAAGCAGACAGTTTTCTTTTTAAAACTTGTATTAAAAAAAGCTTTGTCTTTTTTACGTGTTGAAAGAGAAACAGACAACCCATTGAAAGAGGAGCTTGTTTTTCTGCGAATGTCTGACACTTCTTTTGTGTTTCTTTCGAACGTCTGACATCTCATTTTAGTATAAAACTCCTCACTTGGAAATCCAACATATTCCAGGCAGTGGTTGTTGTAAATTGGAGGTTGTGTTGTGTTCACACCCAGTGGGAACTCAGGGCGTCACTGGGTTTCCAGGAGTCTGACACATACAGCAGAAGCTGTCCACTCTCCTATTGATTTCCTTATCAGGAACAGACACACAGACGATGTTGGGAATGAGCTCTGGGGCAACAAAAAGCTCCACGGACACTCACAGTCTGACATTAACACACACTCTGGTGCTGCTGCTGGGTCTAATTCTTGGACTAAAATCAGCTTTATGACGACCCAGGGAGACTTAGAAAAATGTGGCACAATTCCTGGGGAACTCACTCACACTCAAACGTATTCTCTGTGAGGTATGAACGGGCCACTGGCTGACAGAGGCTCTCCTGGATCTCTGCTTCGCCCCAGTGAGTCTTATCTATGATAGACAGAACACACACACACACGCACAGATGCCAAAAAGCCCATACAAGATGCAACACACACTCAATACAGCCAACCTTCGATCTCTGCAGGGCTGCTACACCTCGGCTCTCTCTTCCACAAGCATGTGGACAGAGTGCATTCTTTAGGCCCTAAAAATTCACATGAATCACCTCATTTATGGCCACAGGCACACATCTAAAGGTGACCTATTATGCCTCCTTGAACAGGGTAAGATCTATGGTCTGTTCAAAACATTACATTTTTTACATAAAATCATTCTTACATTACGAGACTTTATTCTGCTCAGTTCTGCCTATCTGACCTGTTTTAGGGTCTCCTGTCATTTTAAATCCAAATAATCTGTGCAGGTAACGGGCAGTCCCTGCTGATTTGTGACGTTATATTCCAAAGATTTTTGAAATGACTCATTTTCCAGACACCAAAAAAATAGTAACTTATTGCCTAAAAACGGCTAGGTGCTATTTTTTTAAGTGTTTGAGTTGTTTTTAGCAAATGCTGCAGATCAATTCCAACTCCTGACTCACCACCAGAGGGCATGTGTCTGAGTGAGATGATTTTATATCCAAACATGAGCAGTTTAGTTAAATATCTGTCTGATTTATAGTTATGAAGAAATGATGGCACTGGGGAAATGATTATAGTCCATCAATTATAATGGTGGTCCATTATAACTGATGGACTTAAACTTCCTCTTTCTTTTTCTGCTCTTTGGTTCTGCTCTGCACCCATAGCTGCTTTTATATTACAAAAGTACACAAAACTTTGCCAATATTCTGCAGATGCCAAAAAAACACAATTTCACAATTGCGGTGTTTCCATTAATAAGAAACGTAATAAGAAAACACAACTTAACACAAGTTATAAAAAAAAAAACATGCTGTGCCATCTTCCATCTACCACTTCCTGTCGTCTTTATTCATCATCCTCACCAGTAGCAACAGTGGGTTATCGATCACGTGACTTGTGTGATGCATAAAAAGTGCTTTGATTGCAAATTTGCAAAATACTTCATTTTTGATACATCCAAAAAACCACCTCATTCTAGTGTAAAAAATGTTTAAGTACAAAACATTAATAGGCATGTATCCTTTAAGCGACATTATTTTCGTAATTCCAATTTGTGCAATTCTATGGTCAACGGAAACTGAGCTACTAAAGCCTATTTTTCCACTCTTTTGTGAATTGGGATCATAGTTCAGGAGTTATTTTAGCTTTTGAGATGCTAATCAGCTGATACCAGCGGTAAAAACAATACCCTGTTGCCAAGGTTACGTAAAATTTCTTCCAGGTGCAAAACCAGAAGCCAGAGGGAATAACTGTCCAAACGTGCAACACCTCAACCAAACAATATATGAACAAACGTCTAGAAAAACAGAGCTGCTCCAACATGCTAGCTCTGCATAAAAGATGCATCAACATCATTTCCCTTTTTTCATCACTTAATCCAAGGATTTTTCATATAATTATGGCGTTTTGTGAAAATGATGGTTGAAAAGGTGCATTTTCTAAAAAAAAGACATTCACCCAACAGATGCTAGTTTGTCTCCAAATCTAAAAAAGTAGTGTGTTGAGCTGGCCAACAGGGCTGGGTTATGGAGGCTTTCCATGCATGAATGAACACGTATGGGACAGAGACGTACAGAGCGTACAGGCGGGGCGCTGTAATATGAGCAGCATCTCTCTCCAGATTCCCTCGTCACACCTGACTGAGCAACAGTAATTAACCCTGATTTCACTTAGCACACACACACACAAGCACACACACCCACACAAAAAACTCATCACGACACCTTACACATGACAACACAAAGTCATGCATGTATCGTACCCACACCAAACAAATGAAGCTGCACTAAAGCAAATCAACAACACAGGAGTGACAAGAATGAGGGAAAAGGGACAAAAAGTCAAAGTGGAAATGAAGGATGATGACACATTTATGCAAATTGGAGGAAGGTGTTTTCATGCGTGTGTTTTCATTTTCCCTTTCCTCTTTTGTTCGCTGCGTTGGCATCGGTTATTCCCCTGGCAAGAAGCATGGCCGACAACACCTGAGCTTCACCCACACACACACACACAGAGCAACACAATGAATACACACTCTTTATAGGATACGTTCAGGGCGGTGAGCTTCGGATGCTCTCGTGAGTCAATAGTGTGATTCTGCAAACAGATGGTAATGACAGTTCTGTCCCTGGACGACCGTCTAATCAGAGTGGCGTCGCTAACACACGCAATCCAACTTTTCTGACTCTCTGCAGGCTAAAACATCCTTCACAACAAATAAAGTTAACGGCGTAACACCAATCAGAGACATTTACTTTAGATAATATTTCCTGTCTTTAATTACTCTACTTCAGGATGTGATCTGATTTAATTTACATTCTGAGTGAGGCGTTGTAAAGTTTGCCTGTAGCCATCAGACTTTACAACGCCCAACTTTGAGTGTCTTTAATATTTATACTTATATGTTTAAACATATCTATATATGTGTTTGGATGTGTAGTCAGAGGCAGGAGTGGTGGGATTGTGATGTGATGCGCTGCAGATTTCACAGATTTCACTCATCAGTTCATAATGATAATATTCCACCATTGTTTACGTCCTGATTTACAGCGTCTGGCTTCTTTTGGTGCAGAATTATGATGTACGTCTCACATCAACGACATAAAAGCTGAATAAAATGCGACATGACTAATGAGACTGCAGATGCTTGGGAAACAATCAGATATGCGATTTAGCTACACATGTGAAAGTGGGACAAATGTGATTTTTTTTTTTTTTAGGTGAAAACATCAGAATTAGTCCAATCAGACTGCTGTGAGAAAAGTCGGCTATGGGTCACATTCGCCTACTGTGTGAACGTCACCTAATCTTTAGCTCCCTTTACAGATTCAAGTCACTTCTAACCAGAAGAAACATGTTGGTAAAGTTAGTTAATTTTAACCTAAAATTAATAGTTATGTGATTGAATATTGTGGTTCTAATGTAATGAACATTAAAATAACTTATATTTGTGGTTCAATGTGAAGATTTCCAACATTAAAAGTCAAACTTGTTTTTCAGGATTTATTTGACACAGTCCTTCTGGTGAACTAAAGTACTGTTTATCTTTCAGAATAATAAAAAAAGGTGCATTTGTATATAAGTTGAGGCAAAAATAGTTTTTTTTTTATAAACATCTAAAATGTTTGGATCTTCTTCACAGTTTGAGTGAAAAACGGATCAAAAACATTCGGAGGAGTGTGAACAGAGAGGACTCATTGTGGGTTCCCACTTTCTGGAAATCTTTTCAGTATTCCATCCTCAGCTCCCTCGCAGCTCTAATGGGCCGCAGCCAAACATGCACACATCGACACAAACAACCAGGGCTTGTTTCACACTTCCAGAAGAAATAGTCCCACTTTGCTGCATACATAGTAATGAAGTGTGTGGACCTCTACTGTCTTTCCACGCCTTTTATTTCACCCCAACCTCTGCGGTCACATTTACGTACCTTTAACAATCAAGTCGGCGTAGTTGGAAACTCCGGATCCGCCATCAGATCGGATGACGCAGCGATAGCGGCTGGTGCTACGCTGCGACGTGTCACCGACGCTCACGGTCGCAGAGAAGCGGCGGTGGTTGACCACCCTGGTCACCATCAGCGCTGTGTCTTTACCGTTCCACTGCTGGAAGATGGGAAATCATACTTGTTGTTGGTGTTCCACTTGTTTTCCATGTTAATGTATTATTATTAACTGGATTTACAGTGCAACCGTTTACATTTGGTAAAATAACTGCTGTTCTATCAGTGTTACTCTCCACCCTGTATGGTTTTACAAAAGCAGTCCATGAATTTACAGAATGTGTACTTCATGAAATGAAAACAAAGTCTCTGTATTTATGCCTGGAAAAAAATAGAATCAATTTTCTCTGAAGAAGTCAACATGAAAAATAGAAAAAATACCACTTGCTGCATGTATCTGCAGATTAAATGTCTCAACTACAATCCTTACGGACCATTCAGGAAACAATGCCTTTTCCCTCTCTCAGCCGGGAGAGCTAACACTCCCAGTTCCACATGTCCTTACTTTACCCTCCAGTAATCTCCTGGGTTTTGTGTTCTGCTATAGCAATAATGCAAACTTGCACATGAATGTAGACTGAAATTAATACATTGCCATGACGACACGCAGCATGAACATGTTGACAAACGCATCAGAAATGTCACTGGTGCAGAAACGGAATCACCGATGCAAAGCAGAACAAGATTTAGTTTAATCAGTTCACAAAATGGAGCTCAGAGACCTGGAGGTTTTACATGAAACTGATTTTATGTAGTTTTGTATATATCCAATGAGAAAGAATTGAACAATATTACATTTGAATTAAAAGGGATTGAACTAAAATGGTAGAATAACTGAGTCAACTTCCAGTCTATCCATCCATCCATCCATTTTCTGTTCACCCTTCGTCCCTTAATGGGGTCGGGAGGGTTGCTGGTGCCCATCTCCAG
>CAEGAE010044734.1:0-19968 GCA_903067095.1 Girardinus metallicus
AAGTTCAAATATGAACTGATGTTGGTATGAAATATTAACACTGCTGTTATGTTAGATTTACCAGTATTTTATTTTATCATTTTTTCTATCCGATTACTCGATTAATCGTAAGAATAATCGATAGATTACTCGACTACTAAAATATTTGTTTACAACAGCCCTATTCATTTTATAGCAGAAATACAAAGTTCATAGTGGATATATAAACAGATGGATGTCGGTCTGTGTCTGACAGTCTGAGCCCCTCTTCCAGCTCAGGAACTAACTCTGACACTTACAACGGGATAGGGATGGGGTTGTAACTGTTGCCGGGCAGAAAGTTAGCCAGGATGGCTTTCATGGTGGATTTCTCCTTCACCTGGCTGTCGGTGGAGCCCAGCAGGTGGCCGTCAAACACATCTGGAAGGCCACAGAATCACAACGTGAAGAGCAGAAGCAGAAATAATAAAGCGGATGTACATGTCAGAGTGAATCTGTGAACCTTCTGGGATGCTGACGGAGTCCGGTTCACTGAAACTGGGTCCAGTTGTGGAATCAGCTCCGGGGTCTCCAGGTGACGGCAGTAGGGATGAGGTGATTGAGGGCAGCGGGCACAGGTGGCGGTCCTCTGATGAGAGAAAAACAGCAGCTTCACACAACGCCTGCAGGAAACCTTTTATTAGGACAAAGAATGTGGAGGTTATTTGAACCCACCTTTCTCCCCATTCTGGACCACAGGGGACGGGTTCCGAGGGGAGGAGTCCAGAGCGCTCTGAGAACACAAAAACATGGAGGATTAGCAGCCAAAATACTGCAGCTGCACACTGGACAGGAAGCTCCTGAGGGTCAGTCGGCTGAATAACTCATTCAGATGCTTCCTGTCCACTTAGAAGGGATGTGAGGAAACAGAGAGCTGGAATATGAAATACTAGAATGACAAAATAAAAACTAGCTAGCACGGTCAGGAAAAACTACAAAAATGGTTCATTCCTTAACAATCAGCCTTTTCATCAAACTATAGTAAACTGGATGCTTTACAGGGTTAGAAGACACAGAGGAGGCATGAGGAGCATTTCTACACCTCAGCACAAGCTTCTGTGCTGCTAACCAGACCTTATGGCTAAAGCAGCTAGTGGTGTCTGAGCACAGCAGCGACGCCCACCTTGGTGTCGTCAGTGGTGTTGGGTCGGAGTCTGCCTGGACTCGGTGGGACAGACACACGCTTCCTGCCTTTCTCCTGCTGGAACAGGTCCTGGAGTCTGCAGGAGAGAAAAACATCCAGCAGCAGGAGCTTTAATGAAGCTTTAGTGTTTTTCTTAGGGCGCTGTCATAATCTGTAACAGTTACCAGGATGAATAAGGCCTGTGCAGTTTGAGGTCGGACTGTTTTTATTTTTTATTGAACTGTTTGAAATAGAAATTTCCACTCCAGTGAATACTGGTAAATGCACTAAATGATTTGCACTTCAATAATGTCAGTGTAGAATCCTGGAGTTCCCATCTCCTCTGAGGTCAGTGCTGAGATCTTCCCTGCTTAGTGATCACTCAGTGAGTTGCATTTGTTTGAAAATGACCTTTGAACCCTTCCCATAGTGATGTTACCAACAATTGCTTCTCTATGGTGATTGATGTTTTTCCACCTTGTTTGGTTAGCGACTGGAGGCACACACACTTCTGCTCCAGATCAACAGACTACCATGTTCTGTGTAGATCTGACCATCAGTTCCTTTGATTAGGACAGTGGTGCTCAGACTTCTCCCCCAGGGGGCCAAAATTGGCAAATTTAAACTACTGGCAGGCCACAAAATTTATTAAATTAAACATGCAAATATTACATTATGAGTTTTTTTTTTTTTTAAGTTAAACTTATTTGTGCAACAATAAACCAATTTTTTAATAAAATCTGTATATTATTAGAGATCCAACACAAAAAAAGGCTCTGAACTGTTACCTTAGTACAAGAACTATAGACAACTTCAAAATTTTTCCATTTTGTTGAGCTTTTTTTTTTTTTTCTTTAATTTTTGACTTTTTTTTTTAAGGGTCACACATTGAACTCCCCTGCTTTAGTGGAACCTGCTGCTGAGTTACCCTAATCTGGAAACTGTCAGACTAAACTTTACAGACGTTGAACATTTTATTTTCTACCACTAGGTAAAGACGTATGAAGCTGTTTCAGACACGCTGGCTGCGTTACAGATCAGGTTCAACAGTCGGCCTGAACTCGTCTGCTCCTACCTGCTGTTCCAGAACTGCAGCATCTCACACAGATTCTGCTTCTTCACCACCAGTGACTCCAGGACGACCTGCAGCTGCTGAGGAGAGTCCAGGCCGCACGACTGCAGGCGCCCCTGAAGCTTGTCGATCCAGCTGCGAAGCTCCGCCTCCTCCATCTGCCATCAGATACCAAACATGAGGCCAACCCCCGGTCCAGACACTCTGGCAGAGGAGGGGGGGGGGGCATCACCTACATCCTTCTGAGCAAAGAGGTCCTCCATCTTCTCCTCCCGGGTCTTACTGAATGTGTCGGTCTTCAGGGAGGTGAGGCGGTCGTCGATGGCCAGGTACACCTGAGCCACCCTGCAGAGGGAGAGGACTGGTCAGAACAGCACCTGGACGGGGTGGGAGTGGTACAGTGGAGTGATCAGAAGAACAGATCCACTCACTTCTGAGAGAAGTCCTTCAGGTCCTGCTGCAGGTTGGCTTTAGACGGGCCCAGATTCCTGATGAAGATCCTGGGACGAGGAAGACAGATCTCCAGCAGCCGGACGGAGGTGTAGCTGCACAAGTTAAGATTCATCGATTTACTGAAGGAAATGTGAATCCTGATGAATAAATGCTTCAACACAAGATTCTCTTCTACACTGATTTCTTCTTAAAGGGGCATTATTATATTTGTTCATTCGTTCGTTTCTGTTCCGTTTTTATTGTCACTAATTGTAAATAGTTTTTCTTCTTAATGCTCAGAGTCATGAACATTTTCTATTGATCCAACTCAATTGCATTCCTCTGGACTGGAGTATTTTTATAAAGTATTTATGTTGAAAGTTTGCCCTGACTGCACAGCATTTTATTCTTCATTTTGTTTTTACATACATTTTATCTTTGTGTGACTATTTGCTGTTATTGTCCATCACTCTGAAAAGAAATTTTTCCATTGTGGGTCAATACAGGATTTTTCTATTACATTATGCATGTTCCATGCACATAGTGCGATGTTACAGCATAGTAAGGTAACTACGTTAAATTCATTTATACAAATACTGTATGTATAAAACAACTTCTCAGGACGGTTGTACTGAGAAGTAGCTCAGCTGATGTTCAGTTCCACCAGGTGTTTGCCAATTGCTGCTGGCTAGTCTGAAGGAGCTAAGTGAAGAACAGGTGCTCTGTGAGGCTGGTGATCAGCTTGGGGACTGCAACTCCAAAAAGGAGTTCTGTAGAAATAGGTAGAGCATTGTGATTTCATTTAGTTTAATTTCCCATTGGGATGAATAGGGTATTTTTGAACTGAACTGAATTTTAATTGAGAACAAATTGGGTTGCCAAAGTCTGGGGGTTGCCAAGTTTAGGCAAGCCCAAATGGTTGCCATGGGAGATTCAAGGATTTCTCAATCATGCATGAAAAAAAAAAAATCTAACACTCCAGGTATGTTTCTGATTAGGGAAAAACAGTATTACATGATATAAAGTTTTAAAAAGTCAACTTTGCATAATACCACCCCTTTAAAAGGTGATATTTATGTTTATCTGCTGGAGGTCAGACAGCGGTGAACAAACCGAGACCAACCTGAAGGAAGCCACCATCTGGTTGTAGGAGAAGTACTGGTGATAGTCTTTATGGATGGAATGTCCGCAGGGCTCGGCGTTGGCTCGTCTGGTGTACTGGTGGCCGTAGAAGCGAAGCTCCAAATATTTGGCGAAAGACATGGACCACGAATCATTGGATAGAGGCACGACTGGAGTCACCTGCAGAGGGCAGCAGAGAGTTAACAGGGAGGGAAAACAGCAGCAGAAGTGATTTCCCAGCGGCCCCAGCCTCATATGTGGCTCACTTGTTTGCAGACACGGCACCATGAGTAGTTAAGAATGGTGTGCTGGTAGCCTGGGACGGGCGAGTCCAGCTCCTTCAGCACTATCTGCACGCAGCCGCTGCCGTGTACGAAGCGGCGGACGTGATGCACCATGGGAGTCTCACAGAACATGCTGGGACACTGGTACGACGGCCTGTGGAGCAAACATCCATTGAAGCTACTGGACCCTGAAACCGGCTGCAGCCACTTTAAGAGTCTCACCTGAAGCAGTAGCGCTCCAGGAACACGCCCAGCGACAGATCGTTCTTGCCGTAGAACTCCATGGTGACGATCCTGTTGAAAGACGCACACACTTAGTCCAAACAGCGATGGTTCTGACTCAGGCGTTCTGCGTGTGAGCAGCTTACCAGGGGCTGACGCAGGGGTTGGGCGCATTGTTGGACTGAAGAGAGGAGCTGCTGAACAGCACACACAGCCTCTGATGGTTGGTCGGGTTCAAACAGTCCAGCTAAGGAAAGAGAAGAAGAAACGTCCATGAATCCTGCCATGCAGAGATGCTAAGCTAACCACTGAGACCTCTACCAGTAGTTCTTTACTGTCAGGAAGTGAGAAGCCTTTAGCTCATCTAAAACGTTGCTGCAAGAGTTCTGATGAAAATTAAAAAAAAAATAAATAAAAACAGATCATGTTTCTCCTATTTTAGCTTCTCTTCATTGGCTCCCTGTTAAATCCAGAATAGAATATAAGATTCTTCTTCTCGCATAAAGCCCTTAATAATAAGCTCTATCACATAGATACCTGACTGGTCTAGATGTTCCTAACAGAAGACTTTGCTCTCAGGCTGCAGGTTTACTGCTGGTTCCTAGAATTTAAAAATGTAGAGTAGGAGACAGATCCTGTAGTTATCAGGCTCCTCTCCTGTGGAACCAGCTCACAGCTTGAGTCTACGAGGCAGACACCCTGAAAACTTTTAAGTTGACAAGGAGGACGGCTTTGTTTTATCTCTTTACAGAAGATTGCTGCACTTCAAAAAGCAGCATTAAGTAATTAAGTCATGTCTACATAGCAGTAGTAATGACTTAGCTACTTAAAAGTAGATAATTTCCAGTTTGCCACCAGAGCAGATGGCCTCCTGCACCCAGCTTTGTGTCGTCTGCAGTTGTTCAGTGTTTTATTAATGTCAATTTGGTAGCATAACTTATTTCATAATGCTGTGATAAACACTTGTAGTATGCTGACAGCATGCTAGCTTGTGTGGGTAACCATGGCAACCAGTGAGCATTTAAAGGCCAGCCTACCTTTTCTGCAGTCAATTTGAGTGTGCATCCGCTGTGCTTACACAAAAACAAATTATTCCTCTATAGAAAATACGTATGAGTTAAAGTTTGATAATTTAACTCATGTTTTGCCACCAAGCTTCATAAAAATGGAAAACAACGGTGTTGAGTGAAAAAAGAAAGTCAAACAGCTTAAAAGGAAAATGTGGATAAAACAGGAAATGTCACATCACCAGTGTTGTAGTATTTAGGATATTAAAAACAAAAAACTAATTAATAAGCATCTATTGACTGATATGAAACACTTAAATCTTGAGATATTTTACAGCCATATCGTCCAGCTCTAGTTTTAAGCAGGTGAAGAAGCAAAAAGCAAACAGATTCTGGAAAATCTAATGTTTTCCATACTCAAGTTTTCCTTTGAGTACTTATCTAGGCCTAAACAGTAATTTTTCAGATTTGTCCAGACTAGCTGAAGACAGTCCAGATGTAATTAAGGAATTCAGGATTTTCAGCAGGTTTTATCCATAAACTGTACCTTTGAGGTCCAGTTCACGTCGTTCTGTTTGCCTGTTTTCTCCTCCTCGCTGTCGGCTTTCCCAAGCGCCTTGACCGGAACGTCTGGTGCCCGGTTCTGGCTGCTGCAGCCGGCAACAGCAGGGCCAGCAGAGCCAAAGGTGTCGCTTGCTTCTTTCTGCCGGATCCGGCCGCCTTTTGCTCTGTAGTCTGCCAACATTCTGGCCAGGTCCTGGCTGCTGCTCAGGTGATCCACGATGCGGGTGGTGGTGAGGCTGTGGCAGGGCAGGACGTCGGTGGGTCTGGACTGGGCGGTGCTGTTGGTTTGTCCGCTGGCTGCGGAGGATGGAGCCGAGTCTTTGAGCAGCTGGCGTTTTCTGCGTCCGTCCAGCTCCTTCAGGTCCTTGTTGAGGAGAGGAGACAGGTAGACCTACAGGAGAGACGAACACATACAAGGGGTAACAATAAACTAGAGAAGCTGTAATTTCAATCCTGAGCTTTGAGTCAAGACAGCAGTACCTCTTCAGGGAAGTAGTCCCTGCAGGGGCAGTGCATGCCCCCCGGTGTGAGGAGGAATGGCTCTTTGAAAGTGATGAAGGGGGAAATGCATAGGATAATGTCCTTCAGCTCGTGCTTAAATACAGCAGAGATGGACTTGAGGCGGTCGTCGGATGAGTCCACGTGTTCGGCGATGAACATCCCTGTGTCATCCTGCAAGGGGTCTCGGAATAGCTTAGGGGTAGGAGTGTCTGAGCGCTCCTCATCCTCCAAACCAAGTTCTCCCACAGTCTCCCCCTCAGAGGTGCCGACCAGAGTGTCCGAGCCCATTTCCTGCTCCTCCTCAACAAGGAACTGAGGACAGATGGACAGAGGAGGCGGCGCAGGACTGGAGCATGGGGATGAAGTCCTAGTCTCAGAGCTTCCAGTCTCCTCTTGGACGGAGAACAGAACCGGCTGGGGGTTTTGCGTGACTCTGAGAATATCTATATCTTCAGTTTTAGTTGAAGACTCTAGAAACGGTGCGTCTTCGGATTGTTCCCCCAACGTAGAGTTATCGCTCACTGCAGTTTTCTCCATGCTGTCTCCGTCCATCTCCTCATCGGCAGCAGAACCCTCCAGCAGGCACGGGAAGGAGCCACTCTGGGGTAAGCTGGGCGGCATGGCGAACTCGTCCATGAGGAAGGAAATCTCCAGCTGGGAGTGGTAGGCAATGCACACCATCAGCATAATGATGTCTTTCACCCTGGCCAGCTCGTACTCTGACGCGCCGCGCAGTTTGATGGAGCATCCCAGGTGAGGCGGGCAGCCGTCGAAGAACATCAGAGTCTTCGACTCGTCTGGAAACAAACAGAGGAATGACTGCATGTCCGACAGACGGGGGCGGCAGCTGACAGAGGGTCTTACTGTTGGGCAGGGAGAAGGGTTGCATGTAGAACTTGTGGCAGGTTCCAAGGCGAGGCTTGGTGAGGAGCTGGTCCATGGACATCACCAGGTCCCCCTGGGTCATATGACTCACTCGGTCCAAGACTTGCTACCATGGAGAAAGAAAAAGTTATCACTCCCTATTAATGAACCCATCAAGACCAAATTGGGATAGTCCTTTTATTCAACACATTCATTGCCATTATATTTCACTGTAGTTAGAGAAATTAAACAGCTTTTTATGTTGAGCATTCAGGGTGCAACCACTGCAGTTTCCTGGCCAATCCCCGATCTTTAAAAAGCCTGACCTACCAATTCTTATTTTGGTCGATACCATTTGTTGTTGCCAAGTTGACAACAGTGGGGTGACAATAGTTAACCACGAATATGCATACAGGTTC
This sequence comes from Girardinus metallicus, assembly GCA_903067095.1. Classification (NCBI taxonomy): domain Eukaryota; kingdom Metazoa; phylum Chordata; class Actinopteri; order Cyprinodontiformes; family Poeciliidae; genus Girardinus; species Girardinus metallicus. The sequence goes on from CAEGAE010044734.1 coordinate 7,629, forward strand.
TGGTGGGCGGGACTATCAGCCCTATCAGTAAGCCCTCTCTCTTTCAGACCTTGGTAGAGGTAGATAAAATTGGTTTCACATCCAAGTATAAGATGATCACTAAGATTAAGAAAATCTGGGCCAGTTTATTAGTGTACCATTTTGAGGATAATGACATTTTGTTCAGGATTATAATCTGGAATAAGCAGACTGTCTGGTAAAAACCAGCCATTTGTTTTACACTTTGCTTTCTTCCAGAGGGTCTGGACGTTTGTCTGTGATGCATGTAATGTGCCGGTTTGACGCTATGAAGCTTACCGGAAATTGCCTACACTGTACATAACCATCCTCCACTGCGGAGAGAAGTGCTGAGCTGAACTTCAACTATCTTTTAAAAGTTAACCAGCAATAACAGAACAGATATTCCTACACTCAGCAGGAGCAGTCAGGTTAGAACTACTCTGATCACAGGGCATCTGACTTCTTCATCTTCTGTGCTTTTGCAGAGGACATCAACAACCACCAGATGGCTGGGACATGTCCCACTGACCGATTTGACGTTGATGACCAGCGTGATGCCGTGCTCCAGCAGCATGTCTTGAGCGATACGCGATACCGTCTTCTCCACCAACACCAGGTTGGGGCGGACGTCTACAATCCGCTGAACGTAGTTTTTCAGGAACTCCCGTTCCTGTAGCAGAGGTGGCAATAACACCAGAGTTTTAGAACAGAGGAATGACTCGTGTATCTTCATGTCAGAGTAACCGCCTCACCTGGAGCACAATGGGCTCGATGCAGGTGAACTTGGTTTCTTCTCTGTACAGGTACTCAATGGAACACTTCAACAGCAGAATCTTGGGGTTCTTGATATAGGAGTTCATCTGATTTTAAGTGAGAATTACAAATTAATAACAGCACTTTGACTGTAAATACTTTGACCACCAGAACCCATTTCTGTATTTGTGCTGGTGCAAAATATTCAACAGTGGAAACTTTAGCCAGACAGAGAATGCCTTTACCTTCTTGTGGGCGATGTTCTTGGTGCATAGGAAGCCGTTTACCATCATGGAGTCAAACTTCCTGCCTCCAGGAATCTGAGCAACGAAGATAGGTGAGATTTATTCAACCAATCATTTCACCTTTATTTTAATGGTCCCTTTCATTCAACAGTGTGCAACACAAAGTGATTTGCAGGATAAAAAAATTACCAGTGCCCCACCGTGCTACATGGATGAAACCCCTACAAACATGGCCAAATGCACCAAAAGAGATTACAGTTGTTGAACATCAACACAGGAGCATGAATGTGGTGCAGGAAACTAAAGAAATTTCTACACCATATACAGACAAAACCAGAAGTTTACATATACTGAATAAAAAAACATACCCCTGTGTTTCTCACTGTCTGAAGTGAATCTGTTAAGAACAATCTGAAGGCTTAAATGTCTAAGTTAACCTATCAGAACTATCCAGAGTTATGACATCATCATCTGGGTTTTCCTTTGTTATTTAAAGAGACAGTAATTCTGTATATAAACCTCTGAATTTAAAGGAAGTTGTGAAACAATCCCCAAAATTGTTCTCGCTAAGTTTTCTGTTATTTAGTAAATAGAAATAATGTTGGTAATTCTACCCGACCTAAAACAAAAAAAGGTTCAGGCAGAGAGAAAAAAAAAAGGCGTGTCTTTATTTGGTGTATGTAAACTTCTGGTTTCCACTGTATACACAAAACATCATAAATAAATAAACTAACAGATATTCAAACTAATATTCAAAACAAAATTAAATCTAGTGTGAATACTTCTAAATCTAAATGAAATATAAAAATGAATAAAAAGGAGAAATTATTCATAAATAAATAAACATATATATATTTTAGCAATACTAGTTAGAAAACTATATCTTATGGTTGTAATAAAAGGATAAAACAGCTTAAATGAAAGGATTAAGGGAAAAAAATTCTATAAATTGCTCATTTATAAACACCATTAAACATAAAAACTAAATTAATTTTTAATCATGAACTAGTGTATATACAACTTTAGGTAAAAGCTAAATTAAACGTGTCTTCAGTTTCCTTTCAAACTGTTCCCAGGAAGCACATGCTGAAAACAGGATACTGATTTACCAGTCAGCTAAATCTGATTTACCAGCATGGTAAATCAGATCTTGATTTACCATTCTGGTTCTCTGCTCTAGGATGTGGCTCTATCATATGTTTTTACTTACTTCGAAAACTGAAACTAGAAGACCTGAGTGTCCTGGAGAGCTCACTCAGTTCAAACTTCTCAGCTAATTCCAGTGAACCACTGGGAGGTTTGGAAAACAACTGACAGGCTGTCCAAACTCCCTCTTCACAAACTCAGAGGTGAAACAGCCCGTCTGACCTTCTTGATGTGCACCAACTGCCGGATGTCTATGTCGTCGTCACAGTTGCGAACATCGGGCCGGACCGTCTGGACCACCTGCCGAACCACAGGAACGATGATGTCCCTCCAGGACAGAGACAGAGACTCGCTGTAGAGCAGCTGCTGCAGCAGCGCCATCATGTGGCTGTGGTTGGCTGAGCTGAACAGATCAGGCAGATTATTTGTCAGTCACTACATCCATGAAGGAAGAGCAAAAAACTGATCATTTTCAGAGAACAGCATCGACTACAAGAACAGCCAGAAACATAGCCAAGGGGTTCTAAAGAACAGTGTGTGTTGTAATGAATTCCTGAAGGTAGAGTTTCAGAAAGAGCAAAAGTTTTTAAAAGACACACAGGCCCAATTTCAAAAGTGTTTCAAAGTGTTAAATCACAATTTAAATTTTCCTTTAAGTCATATCTGATATGTGCAGCAACTGAAGGTAACATAGTTGCTTAACTGTGCAATGAAATAGCACTATGTGCATGGAAAATATTCATGGATGTGATCTACCTACAAATAGAAAAATTTTTCTTCAAACACCATAAAAGGTTATTTGAAGTAAATCCATCCATGAAGACAATGAATCTAGTTTAATTATTTCCTACAGCCTGTAAGTCATGAGTGTTTAAAATAGCAAACCATTCTGTTCCGAGTCACTTTTTACACAATTAGTGTTAGTTTGTGGACTGTTCATAAAAGCACAATCTATTTAAATACGCTGTCTTCTTGATTTTACAGATGACATGAGCAGCTGCGGACCAAAGGCACAAGAAGCCCTGATTTGAATCTCAGCTTCTCACAGCAATCATGAACCTCAGACACAGACGGCTCTCCACTCACAGCAGCCTCTCCATGGCCATCTTCTCCCCGTTCTCCTCTCTGAGCTGATCCAGAGAGCTGTGGTGCCAGCCCAGTGGAGTGAACAGCATTTCTTTGGCCTTCTCCTCCACGCGACGGTTGAACAGAGACTCTGCGACACAAACAGTAGTTCAGAAAGAGGAAGAGCTCTGTGGAGCCGCTCAGGTAACACAACAGGACTGCAGAATGAGGAAGTGCTGAGTTCCTACCTTTGATGAAGGCATCACTGATGATGATGTTCTGCCCTCCGTCCTCCGAAATGAGAATCTCGGCTGGAAGAGTGTGCACAACTTAATGGAACTGATTGTAATAGGGATCATTTCAAAATATAAAGTGAGTATGAACCATATGCAAAGCATCAGTGTGCTGCGCTAGAGGAAGCAGCAAAACAATGGCGGGGAAAAATATTTCTCCCCAACACATTTCTCAACTGGAAAAGTTATGCTAAATTGAGCAACTTTTTAGACAGTATGCAACTTTTCTAAAAAGTATGATTCTGACTTATTTGTTAAAACTCTCACCATGTCGTGTCAATATAGTATGAGACAGACAATATATGAAAAGTTCGGGCTCCCTTGCCTTCTCCTATGGTTCTGCTGTCATCTGATCAAATACACTGCTCCATCAGAAACAACCAATCAGAGCCAGGAGGAGGGTCTTAGCATTATCAATCATCCTTGTGTACACAGTATTCACAGCCTCCCCTTTGCTCTCTGCTAAGCTACAGCTGGTTCACCTCAACATAGCTTGTCATGAATGCTAAGACTAGTTAGCATGGCTAGTGATGATGGTGGATAAACAACTTTTATGGAACGTTAAGTTGTTTTTCCACCATTAGCACATTTACCATTGCATACACAAACCTGGGAGAGAACTAGAACATGCAGGATGCCGGCCCTCCAGGACCCACTTTGGGCACCACTGCTCTACAGAATCCATGTAGAAAATCTTTAAACATATCTTCCTACCTTTCTGGTCTGCAGGAGGTGGCACATGTGGGTACTTGGACTGCTTCTTGATGTGAAAGTTCACATTGTTCTGCTCCATGTTGAGGTTGATGGAGGCGGCAGAGTCGCTGTCCACCGCTGAATGGAAGCTGCTGACCGACGTCCTCTTGCTGGGGCTGGCAGAATCTGGACACAGACAGGTTTTAATACACACACCAACACACTAAGCCTCACCACGCTGTCGGGTGTCATGCCTACTTGGCACGGTGTAGTCAGACTCATAGGCAAGTTGCTCTGTGTCGCTGTCATCAAACTTGATGTCCTTGAACCAGGATGGCTCTGACTGTCCCTCGATGGAGTTGATACTGTCGCTGTCTGGAGAGGGCGTTTCCGAGAACTCTGTGCTCTGGTACAGATGGATAGACGGTAAGTATCCTGGAGGAAAAAGACATTTCAGCTATTTCTATTTCTGTGTGTCGAGTAATTGGGCTCCTACCTGCAGGGGGCGATAAAGGGCGTATTCGTCTCTGAACAGCTGGTCATGGTGAGTGAGGCAGTCAAGCCAGCGACCGTCTACTAATGCCTGGCCTATTGCAATAGCCTGGGCCCTACACACACACACACACACACACACACAGATTACAGTTCAAGTGTTTCTGTTCTCATATTAGTTGGAAAGATGACAGAAAGCCTTAAACGTTCCTACGCCCAACGACATTCTACCTGGTGGAGATGGTACCATTCCTCAGCAGCCAATTAACAAGTTCCTTCCCCACAATGCAGTTGGGGTAGGTCCTCAGCCAGTATCTGTGGTCCTGGAACTCCATCCCTGTGTTGTTGTGGCAGATCTTCTTCCACAGCTCCTTGAGCTGGGAAGAGTCCTGGAACAAACAGTTTCTCATGATGTTATGTCAGACATCATGAGGAAACGTTTTGAATAATTTGATACCGTTCCTTAGCAGTATACCTAAACCCAGCCAGAACACTGTTTGGAATTTAAACCACCAGCTTATTTAACTAGGACATCCAGTGAGGTCATGTTCTCATCTGTGTGCTCCATTAAGTCTTCAGAAGGGGATTTTGAGCAGTCAATATCTTACCCGAGGTAGATAATTTCTTCATCTATGTCTTGTATGTTTATCACGGAGGCTGAACAAAATTAAGGCAAATGCACATTTTTCCTTCATACAAGAACATTACTTTAAACAATCATTAATCTTTGAACACTTTAACCATTTAACCTTTGAACTGAACGTCTATTTATGCAAAAGTCATGGGTTATTTACAACAAACACCATGCTACGGTGACAGTCTGCGAGAATAACCTTCCGTCTGTGATGTAGAGGGATGTGATGATTTGGCCATAAGCATGGGTTGCCAGGGAGACCATCTGAAGAGATCATAATGCAGTGGGAAATTCTATGAACTAATGTTCAGTTCCACTGTTTGTGTTTTCATTTTAACAATTTTATGTCCTGCATTTACACAAATATAAGAAGTTTAGAAGTCATCTATATTAGGCAAGATACTGAGTGATCATAACAATCCACATAACCATTTAAAAAAAATACAAATGAGAAAACCATTAAGCACATGGTTTTCTCATTTCAACTGACAAAGATTTCATTGAAAAGCCCATTCAGGCACATAGGGTGAATAGCCTAACAGGTATTCTGGGGCCAAAAGTCCAGACTATGGGCCCCCAATGGAGACCATATGCAGCCTCAGACTCACTTAGTTCTCTCATTTTGACACTGTGAACTTCACTATGAGCTGTTAATACAACCAGAGAGACGTTTAGACAACATCACACACCAGCAGGATCTTCCTCTCCTCCTCACTGTGGTCAAGCTTGGTGCCGCTCTTGGTGCCAGCCATGGCCCGGCTGGTGGGCGGACTGACCGAGCTGTCGTAGGCCGGAACCAGGGTGGATCGGTCCAGTGATAGGTTGGTCACACTGGCCGACCTGAGAATGACAAAAAACGAGTTCACAAAAACACCAGCTACAGGTTGGTAAAAAGCAAACCTTATTGATCACTGGATCGTCTGATGTCATCTCCTAAGAAATTGTTTTAATTTAAATTTTGAGCAAGTTTAGTTTTATTTGGTCTCCTCTCTTGTCTGGGAGTTGCTCTGAACTAGTTTTGCTCATTTATTTCCCTTTGATCACCATTCTACATAATCAGGGCTTGAACTTAGCCTAAGTGAAAAAGTGAGAAATATATTGATTCTTACACGACACAAATAATATAAGAAATTTTAATTCAGAATGTACAGATTTATAAGATAATAACTTAAAAACAGAAGGAAGCAGATATTGATACTGTAGTCTATGCAAGTGGATCACCAGCTAAGTTGCCACCAGAAGTATGAGTCCAACAACTGTAAAACATAATACACTAAATCACACCTATGCACTGCTGATCAGAATGTCTCCTTAAATATCACAGCAATTCCGTTAACAATATTTCATCTCATGTTACTCTATGCATGTGCTCTGTCTGCACGAATGAAGGTTGACTGCCCTCTACAGTTCTCAAAACAATTGATATCTCGATATAATTGATATTAGAAAAAAATAATTATTCAAAGATACTCATTTGGGTCAGAATCAATACAAAATGAACAAATCACATTTGGAGAAATTTAAGCGTTTCTTCTGGACTACAATAACAACAGGACAGTCAGGAATTTCTGAAACAACATTCAAAGAAAGTCAAGGAGTCCATCCAGGTGGAATGACTATTTTTTGTTACTTTTGGAACTTCTAAATTACACACTGCATTGTTTAGCTCATCACTACACACTACATAACACAAGGCAGGCAACTACTAAGACATGCCAGAAGACAAACAGCTCGATTTAGTCAGGAAGTGCGAGGACTCATAAGGTTGGTTGTTTTGAAAACGAAAGTTACTACTGTAACTACGGTTTTATGAATCCCGGATGACCGCCAAAGGTGGTGCTTCAAGCACTGAATGATTATTCTTGCGCATGCGCAGGTCGAGTACTAATGACAACAAAGTCACCTGTGACCAGCGTGACTATATCTAGTCACGACACCCAGCGTTCAATCCCTCAACCTTCTCGTGAGAAGCAAGGATTCCGAGGGACCAAGCACTCTGGCGGTCATCTGGGAAAGTTACAGTAGTAACTTTCATTCCATTTCATCCCTACTGATTGCCAGAGGCGGTGCTTCAAGCACTGGATGACTTATGTCACCAACGTCACGAGGAATCTGCAACATTCAAGGGACAACCACTACACCACCCACCCTAATGTGATGTAGAGGTATGCTGCTTGAGAATTCCTTGAAGCGGATGGGGCGCAGCCACACTCGCCCTGTAAAACCGAGTAAAGGTACTAGGTGATTTCCAGGAGGCCGCACGACATAACATCCGGTGGCATCCCAGTCATGGCAGCGAACGAGGTCGACATGCCCCTTCTAGAGTGGCACTTCACTCCTGCCGGCAGCGGCTAGTCCTGCAAGGCATTTGGAGATTTGCCTGTCCAAATCACAACCTGCCTGGGTTGTGATTTGGAGATCACAACCCACTGATCTCCAGACCACTGGGTTGTGGATTTGGAGATCAAATCCACAACCCAGTGTGCAAGTTGCTGCTTAGAAAGTGCCTGACCTTTCCGTGAGCCAGCGTAGCAAACAAAAAGGCTATTTGTCTTTCGGAAGGATGCCGTGGCATTGATATATGCCTCAAGGGAACGAACAGAGCACAGTGGTTTAGAGTAGCATCTGGTGTCAAACAGGGCAAAATGGAGAGACTGAGTACTGCCTGCTGCCAGTGACACCTTAGGAATAAATGCTACATCAGGCCACAATGCAACACCTGAGCCATCAGGATTCCAGCGGCAGTAGGGCTCAGCTATCGAGAGAGCCTGCAATTCCCCCACACGCTTTGCAGAAAGGAACGCCGTCTTCGGTGAGATCCATTTGAGGTCTGCAGATGCCAAGGGCTCAAATGGGAGAGACTGAAGAGCCTCAACCACCAGGGAAAGGTCCCGCGCCGGTGCCACCGGGCAGTTGGGTGGGTGCAAACGCCGAGCACCTCTCAAAAGGCTTTGCATTGGGCCGCAAAGCCTCATCAGGCAGGATAATAAGAGAGGCAATGCCTGGTTCCACAGCTGGCATTTGCCCCAAGCCAACCCTGGGTGCCTCCTGCATGGCTGACAGGGCCCTGCCATCCGTTGTCAGACATGAAAGCACCTTGGTGTCTGACCAGCAAGCATGTAGTTCCCGTATATACTCTTCCCAAGGAGGAACCACAAAGACAGTCTCTGATCTACTACACCTAAAGAAGGTGCTGGAGGCTGCAGGCTGGGCCTGAGGAACACCAGTCTGTAAACGGGCAAGAGCCTCTGTCACAAAATCCCCTTATCTTCTTGGAGGCAATGGAGTCAGACCCACTGCCTGACTCCATCAGGCAATGGTGACTGAAGCATGCTCGGGAGGGAGAGCCGCGAAGCCATTATCATCTGCCTGAAAAGACTAGAGGAGGGCCTTCATTTAGGCCAGCTCTGTAGTGAGGTGATCCACTCTTGTGGACAACCTCGCTGCATCGGTCCGTCTGGCTCGCTTCGCCAGAAGTGAAGGTGTAGCCACAGTAGGCCGTTTGCACATCGCCATTCCACGCGGCAACGAACTATGTGGCGCAGCGCCCGCCCAGTCATTAGGCTGCTCCAGCGCAGCCAACCGACCAGCCTGACCGACCAGGACATGATGCAACTGTTGGGGCAAGCGTCATCCGACAGCGCCTCGCTGAGATGTTCCACACGAAACAGGAGGGACACAAATCAAGCGGAGCCAGACAGGTCGAGCAGCATAAATTATCCAGCGTCATACTGCCGAAAGGCGGGATTAGCCAGCCACCAACCAGAAGTCAACAAGAGCAGAAAACGCTATTGACGACTCCTTTGTAGGAAAACCTGTAGAGGCTACGAACTCAGCGCGAGCAGAAACGCCACTGGTGAGTCAGATAAACTTAAGACGAACTCAGCGCGAGCAGAAGATGAACAACAAAGTAAGATCAACTGAGCGCGAGCAGAAAATCCACCGGTGAGTCAAAAGAGCCACAACAATTAAGGTGGCAAATTAAAGCGAACTGTAGAAAAGAAGAACAAAACTTACCAGCCGTCGCAGCGGCGACCGCAGATCTGGTAAAGGTGAAAACAGCTTGTGCAGCCCCTGGAGGGCGAGACGTACCCGCAGCTCCGACCGAACTCGGTCACGGGGCTACTAGCAACAAGCAGCTAGGACAACAGTGGTACACAACCAGCTTCACACGACCACACACCTGTACTCAACACACCTGCGCGCGAGAAGAACAGTAGGGATTGATCGCCGGGTGTCATGTGACTATATAGTCACGTGGGTCCCCTGCAGGCCACAGGTGACTTTGTTATTATCAGTACTCGACAGGCGCATCATTCTGTGTATGAGGAACCGCCACTGGCGGTCAGTAGGGATGAAATAGAGCACTGGATATCTTTTGCAACAGAGGAATAGTGAAAAAATAAAAAATAAAAAAATTATTTTTGTATGAAAAGTAAAAAAAATGAGGACCTGACATAGAAACAAGTTTTCTTTCAGCAGAACCACCAACAAGCCAAAGGAGAGAAGGACTGACCTCTTCCTTGCTGGTGACTTCCCCACATCCTCCTGCAGGGTGGAGAGTCTGGAGGCGAGGCCGCTGCTCTGAGGCTCCTGGTGAATCATGCTAATGACAGACAGTGTGGTTTATTCTCCCTTTGAGCTGCTTTGTTTACATCAAGACAGATTTATAAGTTGTACATCTGAGCAAAGAGGAAAGTTATAGGAGCTAGAGAGCATCAGCCCTGAATGTTGAGGCAGATGTGGGAAAAAAATGAAGAAAAACCAACAAGACTCACTTCTTTCTCATCCCAATAGGAGTTTTTCTATGTCAACAAGACAGAGAGGGAAGTTAACAGGGAAAGTCGACAGAAAGCAAAACAGCTGAAAACAGCAAGAATAGAAAAGAGGGTCAAGGAGAGCATGCAGTACAGGTAGAGTTAGAATGGAGTTCTTTTTAACTCCGTTATATAAGGCACCGAAAGGTTGTGTTTTATCATAATTCAAACGTTTTCTTCAGGGTTGATTACGGCTGATTTGAACCCAGCTCTGTAGCAGGATTATTCTCACCACTAGTCTGAGGCAGACACCTGCTAAACAATAAACAGCTGCATCTCAGTCCAAACACTGACCTAATTAAACTAGAATACTCTCCAAAACTTCATTTATTTCAATATCATAGAAAAATGTAACATGTATATAATGTACAGTAGACTGATACATTTCAAGTATTTTTTTTTAACGTTAACTTTAAAGTAAAAAAGTAAGAAACATGTATTATTATGCCAGACCAATAAACACAGGAACGTTATGGCTCTCCCTACACAGTCATGAGAAAGACTGCTGACTTGACAACATCCTCAAGGAGTCAAGTTACAAAAGGACATTTTTAAACAAAGCTTGTTGTGCACTGTATCCAAGAACTGTATAAAGCATTTTTATTGAAAGTTAAGTTGAAGGAAAAAGTGTAGTACAAAAAGTTTTACAATCGCCAAGGACAACTACAGGACTGGTGTTGGTCCAGGGTGTTAGCACACCTGTCTACCAGGACAACCACATTGGTCAGAAAGCGCATCTGACCTAAACAAAGCAGAAAACCTAGCAAGTATTGTAAAGAGGAAGATGAGAGACACCAGAACCAACCACGAAGGTTATTCAAGCCACCGAGCTGAGAGCATTTACATGTACATACTTCTCAGTAGGTTAACATGTCTGTATTATTCTTTCCACTGATCTGATTCCACTAGATGTAAGCTATAACCATCAAAATCAGAAGTAAACCCAAATTACTACATGTATATCATATTAGTTTCACTTTCTGCATTTAACTATGGAAATAAATTAATTTTTCAGTAATATTCTATTTTACTAAGATGAATCCTTTAAGCATAGCCTGTCCAACACTAAATGAGGTGTGAAACTCAAAGTTTAGACTGAGTGAGGAACTCATGAAGAGCTTTTATCAGTGTCCAGCAAGAACTCTTTGGAATTGTGTCAGATTTTTTTGGTTTTCAGAGTGGGTTCACCTTTGCCAGGTCAAGTCTTCCTCGAGGAAGATGTTCCGGCTGGCTTTGCGCCCTCCCACGGGTGTCCGAGGCTCGCTGGGCTCCAACACGCACACAGAGCAGGGAGAGTCAGACAATGCGCTCAGGTCCTCGCCGATGGAGCTGGAGTCTGCAGAGTGAGTGTAGCTTAGCGCCAGCTTCCTACAGTACGTGCAAGCCCGCAGGTCTCCTGCACCGGGAGAGGGGGAAAACAGTTCAAATTAAATAACCAAAGATGTGAGGAAAAGCACTAAACAATATTGCTTATGTTATTGATCTATAAAAGATCAAATTGATCAAATCATGTCAGGCAATATGGATTAAAGACTAAGATGTTGCTCACCTGTGTAACCCATGAACTTTCCAGGGATCTCCTGGTTGCAGCAGCGGCTGCAGAAGATCTGGCCACACAGCCTGCAGTGGTGTCTGCGGCGGAAGGTGGTGAACTTCTCGTTGCAGTCGTAGCATTCCTTACACTGGCTGTCGGGCATCCAGTACTGTTTCAGATCGCTGTCCTGAAGGTGAACAATGACCAGGAAAAGACTGCTTCATTATCCTTTCAACATGAGGTGTAGCTTAGTATTCTGTCACATTAAAAACGATTTCTGCTTTTCCTCATCCGCTTAATCACGGTTAACGGTAGGGTTAACCCCGTCTGTGCAGCAATATCTGCACAGGTCCAATGTGTCTGGTCAGTCTTCCAGATACATTGGAAGGCTGACCACCATAGGAGATCCTTCCTGCTTACCACATCAACATCCACAATGACTCTTTGAAGATACTTTGTTTACATGAGTTATGACCACATTAAATTTCTCTTGGGATAAATTAAATGGTTTTGAATTGAACTGCAATGTCTGTGGAAAGAGCTTTATAGATTCATTCACCAACTCTGAAAGTTAAGGGAACATATTTTGCCATGGATAGTAGCATAACAACCACAACTTTCTTCCATAAATAAGAAGTTAATGTTTTATATATATATATATATATATA
>CAEGAE010044738.1:0-25017 GCA_903067095.1 Girardinus metallicus
AGAACATGCAAACTCCGTGCAGAAAGACCCCGGGCCGGGAATCGAACCCAGAACCTTCTTGCTGCAAGGCAACAGCTCTACCAACTGCGCCACTGTGCAGCCCTTATCTTATCTAATCTAGTGAAGATAAACATGAACAGGAGGAATCCGTCTTCCTCCACCAACCAGACGCAGACGCAGACCAACCTGGATCTGCTGGGGGTCCATGATGTTGACGGGGAGGTTGAAGGTTCCTAGCATAACGTAGCTGTTAGCATTGCGGTCGTGCGGCACTTGGGACGTTCCCTGGGAGGATGAGGACGGGCCGCTGTCCGCTGAGGTTCCTGCAGACCCCGGACCGCCCTGGGAGGGTGGAGGCGGGGCCCGTTCCACCAGGTGGATCACCTTTCCACCCACGTCTGGAAAAAAAAAAAAAAAAAAAAAACTCAACTTCCATACAGAGAGGAAGAAAACCGTCACAAAGCAACTAAATATCCTGTTAGTTGACTTATTTATTACAGTTTCTCTAAAAATACAACAGAAGACACAAAAAAAAAACTTCAAATTTTTCCTGACTCACTGTAGTCTGCGAGCGTCCGTTCATCCTGCAGCACTCTGCCCTGGTAGATGAGCCTCTGTTTGTCCACAGGAATGCCCACCGAAGGGGCGATGTGCTCCTTAAACTCTCTCACCGTCAGCTGCACACGGTGGGACACAGACAAATGAGCGAAGGCTGACAGGAAACAGAAATGCGGAGCAGAAACTGAGCTTCTACCTGAGAACCGACAGTGTAGGATCTGCTCTGGGAGTCTAGTGTTTTCACCGTCACTTCTATGTCTGAAGCTTGTTCCTCCATGATGTTCCTGTAGAAAACATGGGAGGAAAAGACATTCCTGGAACATCAAAGTCAATAATAACGCTGATATTTCTTGAAGAACAGTTGACAAAAACTCCAGGGATTTTATTAGACACCATGTTGGATGGAGGCCATGAAGAACCAGTTCAAGGCAAAAAGTGGTTCAACATAGAACTATGTCGCCAATACATCTTCATTTAAATGTTGCTGTGTGCAACATTCACATTGCAGAGGAACGAAACGACTACATGGTCATATAATCACCAGGGTTATGAACTTGCATTTTACATGCAAATGTTATATTTAGTCAGGTGAACCGAGCCTCACACTCGTTGATAATGACGTCCAAAATGCTGGAGGCCACAGAGTGATGAGACAGAGAGATATCCATACAGCTATTGATATCGGCAGCAAAGAGTTTATAAATATCAAGTTTTTCAACATCATGCAGCCCAGACAGTAAAAAATGACTCTCACATGCAGACAAAAATATCCTGTAACATAAAAATATCCTGTTCACAGACAGAGGTAGGATCGGTGCAGATCGTCGTCATTCAGCTGCTGTTCACATCATCTGATGAAAGTTCCTGCATTTTTTCATTTCCCAATATACACATCGCATGATTAGGAAAAAATCTGAATGTCAGTTTATTCTACTATCCTGCAGCCTCAGTAGAGCCCAATAAAGCCACCAATAAATGTATTATTTTAAATCTGGCTAAACTATAAGAGAAAAAGTCACGACTAACAGACTTTAACATGAGTTTGGTTTTAAACGTCATCCAGCCCCTGATTAACTCAACGCTCCATCAGGACATCCCAGTTCATTACATCTGAAATTAAAGAATAAGTTCTGTTAACTTGACAAAACAGCACATGCCTAACATAAATTTCAAACACAAGTGTAGAACTTAATACTGACCAATAAGGGGTAAAATCACACATTTTATACGCATAAAACGTAACTAACTGCAGGAATCCTTGGAAAACTCAAAGGCCCAATCAGTTTTTGACATCTAAACTGCGAACCAGGCAGAAAGACTTAGAAATGCTCAGCCATCTAAAACTATTGACACAACAATAGAATAGAAATCTATTACATTTTCCTGTTTGTGCCGGGTTTCCCAGCCCTGGTCCTCCAGGCTCGCCGCCCTGCATGTTTTAGAAATGTCCCTGCTTTTAATGCACCTCATGCAGCTGACTGCAGTCCGGCAAACACCTGCTAATTGAAATCACCTGGGCTGAAGCAAGGAAGCCTGCAGGGCAGTGAGCCTGAGGGTTGTGAACACAGTCCAACGATTGGGCTGCCAGGTGGGAAACAAACCAGAATATATCTCCATTAGAAAGCCGCAAAGCATCATACTTCAATAAACTGATCCTCTTCTTGGTTATGGAGACTACAGAAAAACAAGCGGTTTAGCTTTTTCCATTGGATGCCATGCGTTAGTTTCCTCCTGTACACAGTTCCTCATTCCTACCACTCATGAGACTCCGTCCCATATGAGGCATTCAGATACTGAACACTAACTGGCCTCAGACTTCTGCAGCTTCAAACACACAAACATGTTTTATTTACCAAGATGCTTAAAAGTTCCAGGAAAGTCTTCAAATCTACGACTGTTTTTATTGACCGACATCAGAAGCGCAAATCCTCCTTCACTGGCTGCGTGACACTCAGTCGTCATGTTTTCATGATATTCAAATCCCTCTGCGTGGAAATTCAGGAGCAAAGCCGTTCTTCAAGACACCTCTTCATATAGCTCACTCTGAGGTTAAACTACAGCATATTTAATAGATACACAAGCAAAGAATGAAGATGAAGGTTTTCCACGTTTCTTTTTAGGAAAAGTTGCTGTAAGTAAAAAGAGTTTTGTTGTCAGACTTAAACAAAGCAGACAAAAGCATAAGCCGAGGCGCATCGCACCACACCATGGCAACATTACACAGCACGTTTGAACAGTTTCTCTTGTAAATACACTAAAGGTAAACGTGTTTTATTGTTGCATGCCCCATTTCCCCTTTAACAGAGCAGAACATCATGACTCTTGATGTGAATAAGCCACATTTTCAGAAAACTTCTCCATATTTTCCATCACAACAACGTCTCCATCGCTCCCAGCTTCATCATCTTAAGCCCTTCAATCAGCTGTGGGCGTTCATCCAGCTCCATTCTGTGAATAATGTTAACTGATACCGCAACTATGATGGCAATTACATTTACTGTGAGCTAAAAAAAAAAAAAAAATACAGTAAGGCGCCTGAAACTGAAGGAGGCTCAGGTCATGTTATGGAAACAAATTACATAATCATTCTGTATTGTCTAATTAAACTGTGTGTTGTTGTGTGCACAATTAACTATTCAAGTCAATATCCATCTAATTAAGTCTGATCGAACATAAATAATAATTGAAAGCTTTAAATCTTATGAGTGTGTGTGAAGAAGATGATTCGCTTTGGCAGCGGGTCTCTTCCAAAGGTTTAGCGCTGGTTACAACACCGACATCCTGCTGCTGACGACTAATTTAAATCATTAAAATGTTAACTTTTAATCTAAAATGTGTCATAATCAAAAAATAACTCCGGTCTTGCATTTAATTGTGGGTTGTGAACAGCTGGGACGTAACAAAGACTATCCAGCTGGGTTTATATAGCTAACTGGAAGGACGGCTAAGCTAAGCTAAGCTAATGATAAGCAGCTAAACGTCGCAGCGAACAGAGACAGTAAACGTTAATTTCCACGGATGTTACGCTCTTACCTATTAATCACTCTACCCAGGCACTATATCCGGTGTTATCTGGTTGGTTTCACCGGAAAACGAACCGCTTCCCGGTGGGTCGCAGCTCCGGTGTTTGCTTGAAGCTAAGAGGCTAACAAGGAAGTGACGTATGGGGGCAAGCGGAAGTTTTCCGCGGAGAGAAGAAAAGATGGCGAACTTGGTGGAGGCGACGAGCCAGAAGCATTTTGAGGAGTTTCTCGCCAAGGCTGGAAAATGCCTCGCCGTGGTACACTTCCACGCTGCGTGGGCCCCCCAGTGCGGCCAAATGAACGAAGTAATGGCGGAGCTGGCCAAGGAACACACCGGCACCGCGTTCGTGAAGCTGGAAGCTGAGGCGGTCCCGGAGGTGTCGGAGAAGTATGAGATTTCCTCGGTGCCCACTTTCCTGTTTTTCAAGGCCGGGGAGAAGGTGGACCGGCTGGACGGGGCTCACGCTGCGGAGCTCACCAAGAAGGTCCAGCGGCTGGCGGTGAGCGGGAGCCCGGCTGAAGCTGCGCAGGTGCCCGACCCGAACGAGCGTCTGAAGAAGCTGGTCAACGCGGCGCCCTGCATGCTGTTCATGAAGGGCTCCCCGCAGGAGCCCCGCTGCGGCTTCAGCCGGCAGATCGTGGGGCTCCTGAAGGAGCACAACATCCAGTTCAGCAGCTTCGACATCCTTTCCGACGAAGAGGTCCGACAGGGACTGAAGGCCTTCTCCAACTGGCCCACCTACCCGCAGCTGTACGTCAACGGGGAGCTGGTGGGCGGACTGGACATCGTGAAGGAGCTGGCCGAGTCCGGGGAGCTGGAGAACAGCTGCCCGAAGGCCGTCAGCCTGGAGCAGCGCCTGAAGTCCGCCATCAACCAGAGTCCGGTCATGCTGTTCATGAAGGGCACCAAGGAGGCGGCCAGATGCGGCTTCAGCCGGCAGATCCTGGAGATCTTAAACGGAACCGGGGTGGATTATGACACCTTTGATATCCTGCAGGATGAGGAGGTCCGGCAGGGGCTGAAGACCTTCTCCAACTGGCCCACATACCCGCAGCTGTACGTGAAGGGCGAGCTGATTGGGGGCCTGGACATAGTCAAGGAGCTGAAGGAAAGCGGGGAGCTGGTGTCGGTTCTGAAGGGGGAGTCATAGGTGGATGTACTCCACCGCCCTCCATCCTTCAGACAGGGAACAAGAAGCTTCTGCAAGGGCCCCAAACGGCAGCTCCTCAGGGGCCTCGAGGGCGAAGATCAACAAGAACTTTCAGATTGTAGCAGTTCGGTAGATTCTGTTTGCAGAAACAGAGAACATGTTTGTTTCTTAAGAAAACTCATGCAAACACTGGAGACTCTTGAAAATACATCTTTGAAGTCTTTAAGTAGGAATATATGTGGCATAAAATCCTGTAATTTGGCCCCTCACATCTGATTCTTGGGAAGATTCTGATTAAAGCTCACACCAAAAGCAGCTTTAATTTAGTTTTTGAGGTTCGGATTGTTCCTCTTTCATGTTTTTCACATCTTCATCCTCGGGAAATGTTTCATAAACAGCTTTTCATCCATTTCTTTCAACCCATGAGACTAGTGGAAATCCCATTTCCTGCCTCTGTCATTTTTCCTTGATTAAAAACAATGATTAAAAGACTTAAATGAACATTAAGATGTTTGCTTCTGTTGTGTCTGAAGATCACTGAACGTTTATTAAACGAATCATCCTGTAGTGGACACGATGCTATTCAGGCTGCAGCTTTGGGTACGTCAAAGTCCACTGGATGGATGTGTTTTTATTTAGCAGTAAATTACAGGAAACTTGGTTATTGAAATACTTCGTCTTGCGCCAAACAGTTTTGAAATAATATTTCAATTTGTAGATAATTATTTTGTCTCTACCTGCATCTGGTGGGCCACGTTTGCATCATTAAGGTCGATTGGACCCTCCTGATCTGAGGTGAGTCTTCTTCTGCTAAAACTTCACATCATTAAGCATCAGCCAGGAAATGGTCTGGCTGATCCTCCAGGTTAAAATATGTTTGTCGCCCCCTCGTGGAAGCAGGAATTATTACAGTAACATCCTATCTTGCATGATCTCTTTCTGCACTTCCCTCCTAGTTTCCAGTAATCTGATGCATATACATTTCATTATTCAACTATATTTATCATTGTTTTTTACTTGGTAGAGCAGTTTAACCCTACTAAGGTTATTATATTCATAATTGAAGCAATAAGCACTGAATTTATTTTGTATTAACCAAAAAATGATTCAGCACAATGATAAAACTTCAGTGTGATGTCTGTTTTAAATTGGCACGGAGATATGCAAATCGGGCATTAATAAAAACAAAAATGTATTTTTTAAATTTCCAGAGCATGGACTGACCTTTTGTATGTCAAGATTGTCCCTGAGGGGTTTTATTGGTTCACATGTAAATCAGTTCAACACAACACAGCTCCTGGAAATGACGACTGTGTAACCAAGGCTATGACTAAAACAATCAGAAATGAGAAGTACTTAGGTTTTCTACTGTTTACCATTTGAGTGGTAAAACAAGAAATACTTTCAAGCTGAAGAACAAAAAGCAGAAAAATTAAGAAGTTACTCTTTTTTTTTCTACTTTAGAGGAATAAATGGTTAGTTCACGTCTAAGAGGAAATAAGCCAAAGTGACCAGAAAACCAAAAGGCCACCAGAACCACATAACACATCCAATCCTCACCCTGGCTGGGAAAATGGCTGCTCCTTCAGCTGCATGCGCTGCTGCTGAGGGAACATGCAGCCACACGTTGGTTTGTTTATCCACACAGTATGTTAACGTTACCTTTTTAGAGAGTTTTGTGTAATTACAAGGTAATTAAATCCTGACTGACCCACAGCAGTGAAGCACGCAGAAGGTTTGCTAAAAGGGCGACATGCCAGAGTGGATGATCTGGCCGACTTCAGGCAAACCTCCAGGTGTCCCACTGCATCTCCATGCAGCTCCTGCCTCCGCTGACATTCACTCACCATCGTGACAGAAGCTCCAGTAACCTCCAGACGCCACTCATCATTTACAATCTCATTTACGTTCACACGCCTAGTTCAAGATGGTTTCAGGATTTACTTATTTAAAAATAAATATTTATTTAAAAGTAAATAAATCAAAATTAGTAATTCTGATCCAGGAGTTATATTTCATTTTCTTTTTTTTGTGGCTATGATAAGAAAAGAAAATGGAAAATAAAGACCGTTCTGATCTTTTTTTCCTAAAGTTATTTCATTTATTTACTTTTTATTTTATATTTATGAATTAAATACATTATATGTTGATTATATATAAATATATTGCTCAGATTTCTAAAAATAATTTATTTAAATCTTTTGTAAATATTTAAATTTCTTTTAGAATGCTTCAAATAAATGAAGGGGGAAAACAGAGAAAACTAATAACTGTAATCCTGTAACCCCAAAAACTGCTTTTAAAAATATTTATTTATTTATGTAGTTAGTTAGGGAGTTAGTTAGTTGGTTAGTTAGTTAGTTGTGAGCCGTTCTTTCTAAAAATACTCTCTGCTCCCTGAAGTCCAGGCTGCAGCACGGTTCATAATTTGTTGACATTCTGGTTCTGACTGTTTTCCTTTAAACTGTCTCTGATACAGAAGCTGAGGTGGAAGCAAGACTTTCTCTAATTATCTGCTTCTTTTTGACGAGATCTTGACATTACCACATCCTCCCACATGGAGCTGATTCACTCAGGAAGTTTGTCTTTTTAAAGTGGGTTTTCAAATGTTTGTGTCTTTGAAAAAATGAAAGTTTGATTCACTTTATACTGTGAACGAGTTCATAAAAACCACATTTTTTGCATCAAAAGATGCTGAAACCTCAATTCAGCCCCAGATGATTATTAGCGGCAGCACCGCTGCAGAACAGTAGCTAATAATTCACCCACACCCACTCTGTTTAATTTAGCAACATTGCATGAAGTCTGACGTCTCCTTTGAGTTCACTGACATTTGTACATACTGATTTAATTTGCGGTCATGTTCAGTGAAGTTTGGCTATATTTTTTGTATTTTCATGCTTTTGTTCAGCAGATTTTTGCTCCCTGCAAACATCGTGAGCAGCTGGCTGTGAACTCGCTCGACCTGCACCAGGTGAGACTCAAAATGTTTGCTTTCTGTCAGTAAAACAGTAAATGGACCCTTGAAGGACGGTTAACCATCCCTCATGTGGTTTACTGGTGCTTTTACTGAGATGCGTTGCCTCAAAAGGAAACTTTCCACCTCCTCCTCTGTTCTTTCCACAAGTGGTCTTTGCTGCAAGTCGTGGGCTTCTATCTTTAATAATCTTCTTCTCGTATTTGCTGCTCGCCTCCCCCATGCCACACCATCTCTCCCTGTGTGTGTGTGTTTCAGTATGCGGGGAAATGGTTCTTCAAGGCGGCCGTCAGTCCCAGGGACTCAGACATCAGCAAGTTCAGGATGTTTGACAACATCGTCTTCACCATAGAGGACAGGTCCAACACCACTCTGGTCCTGACTGGAAACATGCGGATGTGAGAAGTCAAACTGCCCCGCTACACACACACACACACACACACACACACATAAAAGACGGAATAATTGGACACAGGAAACTAATGCATGCAGTAGCAGCTGAGAGTTTCAGAATGACAACAACCTCCTTCACACATTTATATGCATATCAGCTCTATATATATAAGTGTGTGTCATGCCAAAAGTATTCCTTCATGTGTCTTCACACACACACACACACATACCCCCACACACACGCACACGCACACACGATGTCCTGTTTGTGATTCAAACACACTGATTTGATCCCAGCTCGTCCTTTTCCGCTGCAGCAGCTCCAGTTCTTCTGGAAGGATTCCCACAAGGCTTAGGAGAGTTGATGGGAGTTTTTGATCACATTTGTGAGGTCAGACACTGAGGTTGGATGAGGCTCCACATTCTAATTCGTCCCATAGGAGTTCTGTCAGGTAGAGGTCAGCCGCTCCAGACTGTCCTGTTCATGGTTGAGAATTTGTGCATTAGTGAGAGGTCATGTTAGCATAGCTGGAGGCCAAACTGCTTTTTATTTCTGCACTCGACGCTCCGCACTGCTCTTGTTGACGTAACTGGCAGCTCGTATGCAGTGCCTCAGCTACAGAAACCCATTTTTAGAAGCTCTCTACGCACTGTTCTTGACCCAATCTGAAGGACATGTGAAGTTCTGCAACTACTAACTCTGCAGAATGCTCAGACCTCTGACCTCTGACCCCACGCTGTGCCTGCATTTTAATATATCTCTAACAGATCACGGTACATGACTACAGCAGCAGCTAGTGATTAATTTGGTAATCAATTATTCTGATGAGTAATCAGGTAAAAATTCTGCATTTAATCATTCAGTTCCTTTTTCAAATAGGAAAATAAACATTCTACTGTTTAAAATGGAATAACTGCATTCATTTAGCCAATGCCTGATCATTAGTAGCACAGGATGCATCTGCAGCCAAAAAAATCCTTCTAACTTCAACATGTGAAATGCTCAGAGCTTTCTGATTGGCTCTAATCAATACTGTGTTCAGTTGATCAATTTCTGGATTAACGCATTAATAACCAGATAGTAAAAGGTGCTTAGTGGGAATTTACAGAATTTGAACCAGGAGAAGCTAAACTACATAACTGGAGGAGTTCTGGGTAGAACAGAGACAAAGAAGGCTTCTTGTCTGAAATATCTATATACTATCAGATTTCTTTATTGATCGGCCATTTAATTGTGTAATCCAGCACTTCTGATTCCTGACATTTATGATCTTCTGCCAGATGGTTGAACTCAAACCCTTTACAGACCCGTTTAACTTCCAGTTTTTGCTTACAGTCCGTCTTTGGACGTTGAACCCAAACATACGAGACGCTGGTCTAAAATACCAAGATAAGCTCCAATGTTTGTCAAGCTGCTTTTTGGTGAAGGTTGATTAGTCTTTCGTATTTACAAACTGCAGGTAACTGCATCTATAAAAATCAGCAACAGAGGATGTTTTGCTGTTCAGACGTTTAAAAGGGAACTAAAGCTTTTGCGCCGCAGCTTCATTGAAACCAGAGTTATTCAAGGCAAATAAACCAGCTTAGTTTGTAAATAAAAACTAGAAAAGGGAATCTTACAGTAGAAAAAGTAAATATGATTTTGTTTGAAAAATGAAACTATTACTTCTCTTTTGTATTTCTCAATAGGCCAGTTTTGGTTTTATTTTTTATTTTTGTAGGGGAAACAACTGCATAAAGCAGAACTGGACGTATCGTGTGCAGCCGGGGAGGGATGACCTCCTGCTGGAAGGTCAGTGCAGCTGTCACTATCTACTAGTGTTGACACAGAGAGGGATCTGGATTTGGTGGTTAAATTGGGTGGTGGTGTTTCCCCTTTTTTCAGAGAAAAAAGGGGAAAAAATAAAGAAGAAAACACCTGACATCAAGGATGTGATTCTCTGGAACTATGTTGTGAGCTGCTGGGGAAATCCCGGCGCTGGTTTTGGTTTTCAAGCCTGTAGAAATGTTATATTCTTAGGAATGTGTTCAGCTTGCCACTTTGCACCAAACATTAGAACCACTTTCTCATCACATGGAGTTCCCCAGGATACTGTTTTGGGTTTACTGTTTTTCTTTCTTTCTTTTTTTTAAATTATCATTCAATCTCCTCTTTCTTCATTCTGATCGTAATATAGGAACTCTGTTTCCTCCAGATAATAAACTTAGATAATAGCATAAACTGCCTTCTATTACATGTCAGCTGCTTCAGATTTGTCAAAGATCCCGTTTATTTACAGTCGAGGTCTAATAACACCACTTTGCACTTTTTTAAAAATGTTTTTGCTGCGGAATAAGACTTTAATAGTTGTTGAATGGTTGCACGGCAGCAGAGAAGTTTTCTGTGAGGAGGAATATGATTGCATGGAGTCCTCTGGTCTTGATAAAGTGAAATACAAGAACAGGCAATGTCCCATCGACGGTCAGTAGCTCAGAATACTTCCAGGATTTCCACAGGTTTTGACAGCCATTAATGAAGAGATTGTAAATGCCTGAAACAATCTGCGCATCTCGTCTGGTTTACTGCATTTGTTTTGATTTGATTTATCAACAGAGAAAATGTGGCTCATTTTTAAAATATTTTTCTTTATTAAACATATCTGGTGAACAACTGACAGAATTTTATTAACGAAATGGTAAATCACAATAATGTTTTCTGT
This sequence comes from Girardinus metallicus, assembly GCA_903067095.1. NCBI lineage: Eukaryota > Metazoa > Chordata > Actinopteri > Cyprinodontiformes > Poeciliidae > Girardinus > Girardinus metallicus. Next base: position 10,802 of record CAEGAE010044738.1, read on the forward strand.
TTACTTTAAGGAACAAACTAAAATCTTTCTCACCGCTATAAATTGTTCATGAGAAAAATCATTAAATGGACACAACAAAAATTATATTTGTCTGAACTTCACGGTTTCCTCCATTATTTATTAAAGAACAAGAAACCCTTCGTACCTTCAGCTTGACTGCGTGTTAAATGAAGCAGAAATTAAATTTTTTAAATTTTTTTACAACTGGACTAGAGTCGACCCGCCTCGGAGTCTTATCTGTGTTTTACTGCTGTGTGTCGGTTCTGATCCAGGGAGGCCACAGCGCCGTAATCTGCTCTGGAGCGGCATGGGGGCCAACTGCCGCGACTGCATCGTTTTCCAGGAACTAGAGCCGCCTCTGGCAGAGACCGACTCGGAGGATTCTCTCAACAGATTCCTGTTGTACAGTAAGGAGGAACTCACCCGACTTCAAGTCACATTCAGCCTTTTCTCAAACTATAACCTTTAAAACTGAAGATACTGCACTTTTCTTTTTTACATTTGTCACATTTATATTTTGCTGGTCAGATTATTTCCATTGTGGTTTGTGTTATAAATAATATAAATATAAAATAATTAGTTGTAGAGATGCAATTCATCAACTTGTGATTAATTGTTTGTTGGAGGAAAATTTATTTCGATGATTAACCCATAATTTTCGCTTAGACCTTCCTGTAGAGTTGTAGTTTGGGCACCATCCAGAAGAGGGCGCCGCTGGTCATCTTCAAGCGAATCAGTAGATACATAAACAAAGATGGTGGGACCATACCAGAACGGGAGAGAGAAACGGTCTGGAGTGGGATGAAAAATGCACTTTATCTGGTTCTGTTTTGAAATACAAACATTCGACAAACTCCTTAAGTTTTATTAAAAATCCAGCATGAAAAATTTATCCCTAAAGAGTCCAGAGAAAACTCAGGTTTTTAAGAAAACGTCCAACGAATTTCACTAGTTGAACTAATCATTCATTAAATTAAACGTCAATCGATCAAAAAGATCAATCAAGTTTAGATTAACTCAGTAATCAATAACTTGCAATAACTTGTAAGTTACTTAGATTTTCTTTTTTTCCGCGGTTTGACCTAAAGGTCGGCAGAAGGATGTCGACTCGGAGATGTTGACGACGTTTCTTAGGAACTCGGCTTGCAATGGCCTGACAGCGAACGTCACACTACCTCATGAGAAAGGTTTTTCATCAGCAATACACATGTTATGTTGTTTTCTTTAACGTTAACATTTATTCTAACAGTTTCATGTTTTTCCAGAGTTTTGCATCTAGCTGCGACGGTCCAGGTAGGCACGGCTTCTACCAGCTGCAGAGTCGCTTCCCGCTCAGTGAAATCACAGCATTTATCTCATTTCTTACAGGACGCTTTGGGAGATGTGGGATCTTTGTAACTGGGATCAGTTTGTCTCTCCTGTGCAACACTAAAGTGAACCAGAAGGCCTCAGAAATTAGCTATGATTTGGTTAAACGCAGCAAAGCCAAACCCATCCACAGGTTTCATTTTCAGAGCTGCAGCTGCTGAGGCGGGAAGACCCGACAGAATCCACCATCAATAAAAACACAGGAAATCCCAGCAGTCAGAAATACCTGATCACCTGCGCAGGAAGGAGCAGTTTGTGTTCTCATATAAATATTTCATTTTATTCTTTTGAGTTTGTCAGAGTGGCATTAATGTGACTCTCGTCGTCGGATGAATATTTCCTTCACATTTCTCTGAATAAACAAAGCTTTCATCTTGAGATCAATTTGAAATGGATTCACTGAACTCTGATAAGACAGTTAGTATGAAAAAGTAAAACATTTCTGTTCCGATAGGTTTTCAGTTTCAGACGCTTGTTTTTGAAGGCAGGAGTTCTTTGAAGATGTGAAGCTGCATGAATGAATCATTCAGAGGTTTTGTTTGGGATTCTGGTAGGTCTGTTGTACATTAAGCCGGATTCAGTGGAGATAGACGTTTCATTTGGGTCAAAAAAATATTGCTTAAATCAAGTAAAAGAAATGCTCAAGCTTTGATATTATTTATCCTGAAAACATGAAGCTAACGCTCACATCACCTCATATCCAGCATTGCAGATTATAAGAGGTCCAGTTCAATCCAGCTCCATTAAAGCTTCATCACTCATCTTAATTTATAACTAATTATATTATAATACGTTATGAATAGATTGGAATCAGATTCAAATTGAAACCCCATAGTTAATTTTAACCAAATTTACTCCCCTGAAGCTTCCTGGTTGCTGATGGGAGATTTTAACAACAGTAAAATGAACATTTTTTCAACTTGTCCAAGAGCTTCAATCTGTGTTTTGGTCTGTCATTCATGATCATTTATTGAATTTAGATGAACTAACAAATTTGCAGCTATTGTTTTTTTTATGTATGTTTCAGCAGAAAGTTTGGAAGGTTCAGGGAGGAGATTAATAAAAAATAAAACAGAATACCTGCAGAAAACGCAGGTGGAGAAGAGGACATGCAGCACAGTCAGAGGAGAGGAGAGCAAAAGTAATAAAAAGCTTAAATAGTAAAAGGAGCATGAGTCTGAATGCAGGTAAGTTAGTCAGGGGAATGTGGAACAGCTGAGGAGGAGAACAAGAAGAATAACGAACACAGAAATCACAAAGGAGAGCGAGACAAACACTAGAAAATGAACTTACAGGTAACAAACATTTCTAACCAGTAAAACACGTCCCTGCACATTTCAGTTTATTACAATCTATTTATTCTAGTCAGATTCATTTAATCCACCAGTTTATTTTAACTCAGACAGACAGAAATTTACATATAAGTCTACATATAATGTTTGGATGCTAAAGCACGAAGACACAAGGTGAGTTCATTCACTCTGAAGCTAAAACAAGAACACAAAAATCAAATAAAGGAGGTCAGATTAAACCAGATCAGCTGCAACTGCAACTGGTTGACAGGCAGAGAACGACATGAGGGAGTCAGGGAAGGAGGAGCAGAGGACAGGACTAAATGGAGATGGACGAGTCACCGTGGCGACGCTCCACAAAGAGCAAATTATTTTAAATTACTCAACAAAATCAAATAAAACTATCCACCAGCTCCAGTTCAAGGATATCAACAACTCATGCATCAAAAAAAATAAACAGTTGTGGCAATCTGCATCGGTCTAGTCCAATCAGCACTTCGTTGACTTCAGGGCTCCGTTGAAAAAGACGGCTTGGGACTTTCCTGGTTGAATAAAAGTAAAATAAAATTAAAAAATAATTTCCTGTCCGTCGTGATGCTGGATCTCAGAGGTCCAAAGGAAACCACTGGAACCAGTATCAGCAAGGAAAACCAGTTAGCTAAATGTTTCACTGGTAAAAGTATTTCAGCCAACATATGATATGTAAACAAAACTTTGTTGTGATTCTGAATGTAAACAAAAAAAATGCAAGCGAGGATTATTCAAATGAAGACTCAGGATTTAGTTCAGTTTTTTTCACCTGAATTAAATTTGATTTAAATCATTATATTCAATTTCTGATTCACATCCTGCAGACCAGTTCAGTCCAGTCCAGCAGAGGAATGCACCAGTGCATTCCAATTCATTATGAATAATTAAAAGTTATCAGTTTAATCTGATTAATTCTAAATCCAGATTACCGGAACCGAAATGCTTTTTCATTTAAAACAGGCAGATTTTTTTTACATTAACTCCAGCTAAATCCAGTTAATTAGAATGAAGTTTATTTGCCAACAGTAAAAGCATTTTCTAAAGTTTATTTTAGGCAAATCTTTTTATCAAATTTAAAAGAAAGCATTTTAGTTCAAATATACAACCTGTTGAATACTCTCAAATCCAAAAAACTGTAAGCTTCAAAGCTCTGCAGTTATTAAATGCAAAACACTTAACACACTGCAAACATCTGGCGAGTTCAACTACAGATAACTTCTACTATTATTTTATTTTAAGTGTAGTTTTGTCAAGTTTTGCTGGTAATTTTCCTTTTACCTGCAGCAGAAAGATGTTAAATCACCGTCAGAAAAGCAAGTAAATGTGTCACGTCAGCAGCAGAGTAGGACTGTCTCTGTTCACCTCCAGCTCAGACAAAGACAAGAACTGACCTGACAGACACAAACAACAGTTTATGTTAAAGTGTGACTTCCTGTCTGGGGTCACAGTTCAGCTGATATCGTCACTGTTGGGTTTAAAAGCTTTGTGGTGAAAAAATGCTATTTGGAAATATTTCTTCATTCAGTCCAAATTTGCTAGTTTGTCCTGTTTTTATAATTTTGCGCCCTGTTCTTAATATACTTTTTTGAATACTTGATTTTTAATCTTACTTAATAACAAAATGTAAGTTTTTTTAAACTTAAATAAGACATGAGCAACTGGTAGCCCAGTGGTGGAGCTGCAAGGCAACCTTTAGGTCCGAATTCTGACTTGAGTTTGGATGTTTTTTCTGTGCATGCCTGGTTTTTCTGCTTCCTCCCACAGTTAAAAATCATCTCTTGGCTTCGCTTGTCTCTCTAAATTGTCCTTGTGTGTGTGGATGTTTGTTCTCCATAATGGATTGATGGCACTAAAATGATCGTAATCAGTTGTTTAGCTGGTTTTCTGCCACCACTTTGAGGATGCATTTACTTTTCCAACAGGCTTATAATATTTGACGCGTTCCTGTTTTGACAGAAAAGCGTCATCACTGTGAGCTTGGACTGGAGTCGAGATTCAGGCACCTGAAGAAAGGACCAGTAGAAACAGTCGAGTGCATTTTACTTTACTCAGTCCAGATCATTCAGATTTACACCAATTTTAATCCAGCCTCACTAAACCCAAGTCTTATCTTAATCTTCACTAATATGTCCATTATTATTTCATCTTGTCTGTTATTTTTAAAATACTCTTAAAGCTGGGTTCTGCAACAAATTGGCTCTTTAAAACTTTTGCTAAAAATGATAACTAACTAAATAAAGTTTCTGTATATATTTATTAATAAGTGCAGGTTTTACAACCCAATGACTCTAAAAGTAGCCGTTATGTTCTTTGGGTCTGTTTTTCTTGTCATTACATTGAAAACCTAATTAGTTAAAATAGTTAAATCAACATCCTATAGAAAATGTATTCATCCTCTTCTTGCAAAGGCTTTCACGTTTTAATTTGTTTTAAAATCTAAAATAGAAATAAAATTAAGGTTTTCGAAAAACTGCAACACATTTTCTATAGTAAATATTTATCGAAAATGAAAACTGTTGTTGTTTTAGAAAGCTTTATTTCCTCTTTATTAACTCTTTGTGGCCCTAAACTAGTTTTATTTAGTTGGACTAATTAATGTAACTCATTCCTGTGTTAGAAAACTGCAGCACAGTTTAAATTTAATCCCCCAGATCTCCACCATCTGGCCTGGTTGTTTTGGTTGTTTGCCGCAGAAACTTTAAATATATGGATGCAAAAATATCCTAATTATGTCTTCTTTACACTGACGGATGCAAACGTCAAACAGAGAAGTGTGAGCAGAGCAGACTGGCAGCGGTGGAAGTGAGCATGTCCTCATTCTGCTGGTTTGAACTGTGGCTCCGTTAAACTGGGGCCTCACACTGGAACATAGTGCAATCTGTGGGTGAATCTTCACACTCTGACTTTCAAACAGCACCGTTGGGAACTACCAGCAAACTCATCGCCCTCTTTACTATTACAGGTAGGATGCACAGGAAGCAGCGGTGCAGAGTCCCTCCCCTGTTTTGAGTGGGGACAGCACCCTGCAGCCCACATCCAGGCCGGCTTGTTTTCTGGTGTTGCAGGTGTAGGTGTGTGTCTGTTTGTATGAGTGAGCATGTGATAAAGCAGGAGAAAGTGACATTTTCAGCGTCCAGAGAAACTTTTTCAGGCTGCCTTGGGGGGGCTGAGGGGGGGCCCCATGGAGCACGAAACCAAAAACTGCAAAGGAAAATGGAAACAAACATGCCGCTCTCACTTCTGCTTTTTTTCCCAATCAGTCTCACTGTTCAGATTCACACTTAAATTTGTGAATAACAGCTTCTAGTTTCAAGCAGCATTTCTTTCGGAACAAACCGATTTTGCAGAAATTACTGCATCAAATGTGGAAACCGGTCAAACAGAGAACAAACTCCATGGAGTTCAGTCCAACTTAAAGTCACTCTGCATCGATTATTACTTCTTTATTCCACTAACTAATGTACACACACCAGAAAACACACCGGACATGATTTCCGCTGCCTGACGTCACACAGTAGTTCTGGTTCTGCTTTAAGGGCTTCAGCGGATGACATCACCAGTTTAATGATAGAGTTTATTAGTAAAAACCATAGAGTGACACACTGAATTAGTTTAAAAATGTTAAGAAAGAGAAAAAAACAACAAATTCAAATAACTTTGATTGGTGGATTTGAGGCTTGGTCCCCGGTGTCCATCCAGCCCCGGTGACCTGAAACTTTTAGACGTGTCCCTGTGACAAATGACGAGGTCATCAGCAGGAGAATCTGGAAGCTGAGCAGGAAATCAGCTTTTTAACTCAGGTGTGTTGGACCAGGGGCACCTGAAAGCAGCATCCTGGAAGGCAGCAGGCGAACGGACCCAAATCTGATGTTTTCACTCGCCAAAAACATAAAATCTGATTTGTGTCACTTCTGATTGTTTTCAAAGCGTCTGCAGTCTGAACATCATGCGGCATTTTATCCAACATTTACGTCATTCTGGTGTAGAAAGAATTTTGATGTTTTATATCTGCATGTAAAACATGGTTGAAAATGATAATAATGAAATTATGAAAGCCTGAGTCAGTGAACGCATCACAACCCAACCCCACCACTCCTGGTCCGACTCCATATCCAAGCAGAACCGGATCAGAACCGGGCCAGAAGCGGGTCAGACCACTAAAGGTGGTCAGCTGGGCTTCCTTCTTATCATCTCCCTTCGTCCGCTAACGATCGGATGAGCTTGCTGTCGGCCACTTTAAAACCCATCCATGAGGCGGCGGCCATCTTTACTGCCGTAAACAGATCGACGCTGGGACGGCTACGTTTTTCTGCGCATGCGGGTCGCGTTGAGGTCGTAAACTGTTCACACAGAAGTCTGATTGCAGTCTCTTCCTCTCCTCTGGGATTTGAGGTCAAAGTTCAAGTATTATTTGATTGATTAAACAAATAAACTCACCTTGTTGCTATGGTTATGCATCATAACAGCTATCCAAATGTAAAAAAACCGAGAGCAAAAATCCTTCCAAATGCACAGCATCAGAATAAATGTCCAAACAGAAACCGTTCAACCAGAAAATGAACTAAAGTCTAGAAAAAAACTAATCAGAACCAACAAAACAGAACACAAAACATAAAGGAATGAAGCTGGAAACATGCAGCATAGAACTGAGTATGGCAACACCTGCAGGACATAAAAAGCCCAAAAGAAAATAAACACAAACAAAAAGTCAAACCTAAACACACGGAGTGTGAGCGATTTGGCAGGAAACTGAGAGACGTAGCCAGAAAACAGCAGAGTGGATGAAGAAACCTGACATGGAGAAAAAAACGTCACATTTGTGACATCACAACCTTAGAGCACAGTATCACGGTCAAAGCTTAGAAAAATCTTTAAACTTAAACTGATCCTACAGAAAAGTCAGAAGAAAATAAAACTGAACTTTCTACAAACGGTTTGAACTCTAAACATATTTTTCGTGAACCAGAACGTTGTGCCAAAGCTTTCTGCAGGAAACATTAACAGATTGAACACTTTCTGTAACGGGGGCCTTCTCGTTCCTCTCCCCCGTCACAGCTCTCTTATATTCAAACATGGCTCATTAAATATTAATCTAGGCTAAAATCAAGTTCCTCAGGTTCCCCATTGATATTTAATCTGCAGTGTGGGGCAGTATGAAAAGGCCTCACACCCTGCAGCTTCATGCCTGACACTGAATCAGCCACCAAACCCTGGTAGTGAGGAGAATTTCCCTGTCATGTTTGTTTGTTACATGCTGACCTATAAACGTGGGAAATCTGAAAGCCGCCCTCAGCAAACATCTATGTGTCACTGAGGGACCGCACCACAGCCTGCTTTCCTCACTAACATCCCCTTTTTCCTTTCACTGCTCAACCTTTTGCTTCGGGTTTAGAAAAAAGAGTTCCAAATCGCTTCGCACACACACATCCACGCACACACACGCTCCGCTGGATGAGGCTTGTGAGTTTCATAAATTGCATAAACGTGTCAAACCAGAGTTTCTGTGAGTTTCAGAGCGGTGAGTGGAGCCACCTACACCACAAGCAGCAGCCCTCCCCCCGCCACCCGTTCTGTTTAAACCACAACTCTCCCTGCAACAACAACAAAAAAAACCTTCCATCTCATCTCCAGCTCAAAGAGAAAAACCTGCCAGGCTGGCATGTCTGTCAGAGAGGAGAGTCAGATGAGCGTGGACGTGGAGAGCGCAGGACGCAGGTGAGTCCACTCTCTCACCAACATTCCTGGGATCCATCCCAACGTTTTCCATTCAGTCCAGCAGAAAGCAGCGGCTGCCGTTTGGCCGCTTGCACCGAAATTCCTAAATGAATAATTTGTTTAATCGTCTAATTTTGATGTGTTTTGGTGCAGATTTACTCATATGCCACCAAAGATTTAATTTAGTTCCTCTTTTGAAGACTTTATGTCCAGTCATTCACTGAGCTACAAATCGATTTCAATGTGTTTCGCATTTTGAGTAATCAGCACTTTTATTAGGCTTTCTGCGAATATTATTGATATGTGTCTTATGATACGAAGAAATGGTGATTATTCTGAGAATCCTGGTTTCTGAAATGAAAACTGCGACACTAACGGGTCAGAGAGATCATCTGCTTTTCTGTCGCAAAGATTTAGATTCGACAGCAGGAAACTGAACCTGGACATAAAAGATCTGAATATCAGCTTCTGCTTGCATGAATTTACCCGTTTCAAACAATTTAAATAATTACTTTTTTACAGCAGCATAAATCTCACAAAAAACAACCTTAATCTCTAAATGGTTTTAGAAATAAAACATGAAGCAGAATAAACCGAGAGCAGCTCAGGTCTAAATACAAACTTTTGGAACCTGTATAAAGACTTCAAATAAAGCTTTTCCAGTGTCTGCCTAACGTAGCAGTGACAAATCAAAGCACATTCTTCTTATTTCTTAGCCTCATCTTAAATTTTATCCATATAAACAATTCAAAACTATAAAAATCACAGTTTCAAATCGACATCTTTACTGGAACTTCGGCCTGTCTCATCAGGAGTTAAAATAGCTGCAAAACCAGAAGTATTTGTGAAAAACCCATCAGGGGGATTGTTGTGGAAACAATAAAGAGTCATCAACTCAGAAAAAAGAAAGAAGTCAGTGTTTCATGTTGTTTAGGGGCGGAGCTTAAACACCTCCGCAGATGGACCATATATGGAAAAAAAGAAATCCCACATTTACTGACAAAATTACCAAACAAAAATCTGAGTTGATGCTCCTGCTGTCACGTTAGCTGCTCCTGTAACTGTATCATTAAAGCACAGAGAGACTCAACGCCTGCTGCGTTTGGATGCCAGCGTGTTTGATCCAAATCGACCCAGATTCACTTCACTGACAGATTTTATGAGGTTCTGGTTCCTTCGGTGAGCTGAAACGAGGTTCTCACGGCTTTTGGCATAAGCGGCCCACAGCACCACACACCCTCTACCGTGCGTCAGTGAGAACAGCCTAGTTCTTCTGCTTCACCACAAACACGTGTGTTTGTGGTGAAAGGTGAATCTTTTCTGCACCACAAAGTTTCCCGTTAAAGCCCCAGTGGAGTTTACAGAACTGGACATGTCAGCTGCCAAACGACTGGGAGGACATGGATTAGCTTCAAACGGAGACTTTAACCCTGCTGCACTTCCAACCGTCCTGATCCAGCTTGGTTGCCATAGTTACACCTTTGCATTTCAAATATTCCCAGTAGGGATCAATAGGAAGTGCTAATGGGAAAGTATCAGGCCTCACATCCACACATCTCGTCTCCAGCTCAAAGAGAAAAACCTGCGAGTCTGTCAGAGAGGAGAGTCAGATGAGGACGCAGGACGCAGGACGCAGGAAAGCGTGTCCTTTAGACAAGCCTGTGTCGCTCTTTGACCAGACTGAAGGCCTTTAGAGGGCCAAATGATGCCAACAGTTCCTTCACCTGGTCATCGTTCAGGTAGTTCGCCAAACCACCTATAGGGAGCTTGTGAGCTGAATCTGGCACTACTGTGGACACCACACCATTAATTGTCTGTGTTCCCGGCACATAGACACTGGGGTTCTCGCTCATCAGACAGCGTGGAGGTTTAGCCGGGCGTCGGGTTTCCATGTGAAGATCAACACTCATCTGTTTCCTTGGTTGTTCGCTTGTCTTCCCTATTTTGGAGAGTTGCTCAGAGAAATGAACGTCTCAAAGAAATAGGAAGTAAAGACGCCTTCGAAACGCTTCAGTTACATTTATCTTATGGGAATTATTAGGAGTTCTGACAAGTGAGGCGTCTGTAACTAAGAGAAAATTCATTCAAATTTCCTTCACTGCTGAAGTAAAACATAGTTAGATATTTTTTTATCTAATTTTTTGCTCCTGTAGATGAAAAGATGAGTTCATTTTAAGGCTTTAAATCTGGAGTCTTTGTCAAACAAGATGGATTTTATGAGAACGGCCGCATAACTGCGCCCTGATCAGCGTTTTCTGCCGCTGATGCAAATAATCTTTCTCCAACTGAAAATGACAGACACAGGAAAGAATGGACGCTTTAGACCAGCGGTTCCCAACAGATGGAGACAGGGCTCCAATGTGGACCATGAAGAGTAAAGAAATATGTCATAAAATGACAAATTTAAAAACAAATCCAGCCATTGCGGACTCATATCACTGGGTTTGATAAACACTGCTCTGCACTCAAAATTTCCAACAACTTATCATAGCACACTTTTGAAAAAGGTTTGCAGTCCGACTGAGAACCACTTCACTCACACACCCTGGTCAGGGGCATTTCAACCAACACGGGGAGTTTCACTTCGCATCACCACAGGTAGAAAATCTAGACCACCGTCGTTATCTCCCTCCGTGCGTCGACGACTGAAAACTCCCACTGAGGTAAAACCCCAGAGAAGCAGAACAGTTTTGGTCGCTTATAGGCTTAAGGTACATTTACCCACAATGCACTGCAGGCTGTTCTATAAATGTCTTTCATGGTAATCACTGTGGGCGTTCGCCGGTCTAATTCTTAGAGTGGCAAACGTGTTGAGTTAAAACTTTGATGAGTCAACCAGTAAGCATTTCCTTCTGTTTACATCAAATCTCTGGCTTCTGAAGCATAAGCATGGTGGGAATTTGTCTAAAAGTTATGCAGCTGATGCATCAGAGTCTCACATCGCTGTAAATCCCTGCAGCAGAGTTAAAAATTAAACAGAAATGTTTCTTACAACACTGAAAAACACCAAACCTTACAAAGTATTTACCTTACAAACCTTTCTAGTGCAAATATCTTATCACACTTGTAAAAAGACAAAGATAAATTCAAGTAATTATTGACATAGGAGCTTTAAGTCAATAATTCCTTAACACTGATGGGAAAATGACGACTTGACCAGTGGAACTGGTACTTTATTTTAACCAGTATTCAAGAATTGTGGACAGACTCAAACTCCTGTGGCCTATAGAAAAGTTGCTTGTAACTTAGGTTTGTCTTATTTAAAGTGTGATTAGATATTTGCACTAGAAACTAGACAAAATCACTTTGTAAGGTTTTGTGTATCTGCAGTGATGCAATCATTTAATTTGCTTGAAAACAGAGCACAAATTTAGCTCCCTGTTCTAAATTTGTGCCGGAGGCTTCCTATGAGAATGTCAGAAACAAACGGCGTATTCAAACTGTACTCCTCCTCCTCCTCATCGCTGCCCACAGGATGATGCTGATCTGCATTCTTGGTGGAAACTCTGAGCTGAGAAATGAGTGAACTCACTCCAGCACCACCTCTGTGATCAGTCTCCATCTGATGCAGGTCTGCGTGTGTGTTTGACAGAATGGAGGGTCAGTGCCGGTCGTCTCAGAAGTACCTGCTGCTCCATGTGTGGTGCGGACTCCTCACCATGGCCCTGGTCTTCATGGCCGCCTTTATCGCTTCCATCAAACCAAAATCTGAGCAAGTAAGTGAAACTGACCAATACATTTTCACGTTACAGGCTCAAAACTTTGATGCCTTGAAAATGTCTGAACCTAGATGCAAAGAAAAACCATGAAAACTATTTGTGGCTTGTTGCTAAATAGCGTGGAATTCAATATTTATATAGAATTTAACATTTAAAAACAGGTTGTAACAAACCTACTACTCCTGATGAAGCAGCACCGCCTTCGGTGAGATACTCAAACATTAGACGACGTTTGAGTTCAGATTCCCTGTGAAACATCCCGGTGTGACTCCTGCTGGCGATGTGGCTAACAGCTGAAGAGCTAATCACAACAGACCCAGTTACACCAGGACTCCTTTTATAGCACCAGGGCAGACCTGATGTATGAGCAGTAAAGATGACAAATGCTGACGTTTTTCTCTGTAAGTCGATTCGTAATGAGGCGATTAGTGAGTCGGTCAGAGCCAAAGTGATGCACAGAGATTGAAAAATATTAATCACGTGAGATTTTGACACAATAACACCTAAATTTCATCGACTTGCCTAAATATTCTGCAGCAAACTTTAAACGAGCTTCATCAGTGGAGTCTTGCTCAGTGAGAATGCATGAAGGATTGAATGACAAAGCTTAGATTTAATTTTTTTCAAGTAAAAAAAATTAAATACAATTATTCTTGTAATTTTATTACTTTTTATGACTTTATTCTTTATTTTTTCTCAGTATGGCTCTAATATTCCATCTTACAAATGGAAATTATTAAACCATCAAATAGATCCTTACTGAAGACTTTTATCGCACCACATTTCTTGTATTTTGGTTCTGGTTCTGTTTCGGTGAGTTAACTCTTACAGTGAGGAAATATTAAGTTACAACATTGGAATCACGTGATCAAAATTTCCCCCAGGAGACTTCAGGTAGTTTTTCAAAAATTGCTTCAAATCGCCAGTTGTTGTGAAGATATGCACATAAAAATCTATTAAACATGAAGACTGACGTTGAATAAACAGGTTTACCCACAATGCACTGCAACCTCTCCTGTATTTCCCAAAGAAATAGGAAGCGACTTTGAGTAGCTTTAAAATAAAAATTTGTTTAAAGAAAGTTTTCATTTATGTTTATCTTGGGGATTATTAAATGTGCCAATAAATGATGCATCTGAATAAAATAAATCCCGTGATGATTTTGTATGTTGAGCATTTCCACACATTTGGCTTCAATCTTCCTAGATAGTGTTTAGTAAAGAAGTATCTCTAATTATTTTTAAAAAATAATTAAAAAGCACAAATTACTGCTTGAAGATATCCTGGGGAAATAAAAGCACAACGATTTCTGTATTTTTACACTTTACTGGTTTGATCAGAAGCTTATTCTCACAAAATCTTTTAGATTATTGTACATCTTAAGTGTGTGTGTGTGTCTAAACTGCCACACATATTTTATTAGTTGTTTTAGTTATTTATTATTGGCTGCAGCTGTTCAGTTCTGTCCAAATGTTGTTGTTAATTTAGAAAAATATCCAAGACATCTTGAATGACAAGTATAACAGCAATCCGGTGCAGAACAGCAGCATGGATGAGCTTTTGATTTAAGTTTAATCCACTCATTGAAACAAAGTTAAAACCTGAGCTGGTTTAATTTTCGCCTGTAGGTGGCAGCATTTTCTAAACTAACAGACGGTCCTCGGGTTTCCCCAGAGGGTTCGGCTCCATTGTGGGTTCAGAACCATCTTCACTCTCTGTGTGACTCTGACGGCCTTTATCCATCTCTGAGTTTGAATTAGTCCTGTGATTATAAGAAACACATTTAAACTCCAGCAGGAGAAAACAACATAGTCCAAAAGATGGATGGATGGATGGATGGATGGATGGATGGATGGATGGATGGATGGATGGATGGATGGATGGATGGATGGATGGATAGATAGATAGATAGATAGATAGATAGATAGATAGATAGATAGATAGATAGATAGATAGATAGATAGATAGATAGATGGATAGATGGATAGATAGATAGATAGATAGATAGATAGATGGATAGATAGATAGATAGATGGATAGATAGATAGATAGATAGATAGATAGATAGATAGATAGATAGATAGATAGATAG
>CAEGAE010044761.1:0-18628 GCA_903067095.1 Girardinus metallicus
ATAGATATATATATAGATATATATATATAAAGCGATTAAGGGTGAGAGGATTATTTTGAATGAGGTCAGTGTTGATATGAATTAAAACAGCGTCTCCACTGGAGGCCTAGTCACTCAACCAGACAGTGCCGAGGAAGCTTATATCGGGAGAGGCGTTAAAATCCATTTTCTCATCACCCTCTCTGTCTCTCTCTCTCTCGTCGCTGCACGACCTTTTTCTCCCTCCTCCCCTCCCTTCATCTCTTCCTCCTCCTCTTCTTTCTCCACCGAGAAAGACCGGGTCCTGAAAGTCGCGCCGCATCATCGTGCCATTAAATATTTAAGCAAAACACTGAAACTATATGAAAGATTAAGGGTGCATAAAAATAATTAAGGATTATAGCAATGAAAAATGCATGCTCGGTGTAACCTAGGAGTTCATGATATGAACAATATAATATTAATGATCTGGAGTGAAGGACCGTGCAAGCAGTTCTGCAACCTCATTAGGAGGAATGCGGAGGAAAAAAAAAAAAAAAGCTGCGAGCTGGAGATAGCAGATACCCTGGCTGTTTACAGGTTCACAAAACAAACAGAGGTAATGAATCCGCGCAGTGTAATAACGGCTGCACATGCGCGAGTGCGTGGGTTTATAGATGATACCTTGCAAAAAAAAAAAAAAAAAATCCACAAGAGTTAAAGCGCGCAGTGGACAACAGACGAACGCAGTTTTGCATATTTCTTTTTTCGCAGCATATAAAGCGAAAAAGAGGAAAATGTAGTAGATCTGTCACTACGCAAGCGTTCGTAAGGAAGGTCATTTCTAATTCAAGTTAAATAGCAGGGATATATTCAAGAGCGTAGAAATTAGAAAGCAGCAATACTTCAAATTACATTACCATGAACAGACTCCGTTTCTTTCACCGAATTACAGCGGCGTGAACAACCTCATATATCTTTTATGTGCGTGGACATTTTTTAACCCCCCCACCTCCCTCACTCCTCCACCACCACCAGCCTTTCAGAATAAGTGCGCTCATTTCTCGCGGGGGACATGGATATTTTACCAGTGTTTTAATTATGGGAGCCCGAGGAGCTTCGGGGGGCCCGGCGCGCTGATGAGGTTTCCCCACATCGTTGGTTTTCAACAATGACAGCTCTTTGACACATTTTCAGGTCACTCCGGACTGAATGAAATCCAAATGAAACCCATCGCCTATTGGAATGAGGTATCAATAATTGGCCCCGAAGAAGGCCGCGGCTTTTCAGAGAGTTTGGCTGATATGACATCTGCTAAAAAAAAAATACAAAAAACAAAACAAAAAAAAAACACTGCGGGATTAGGGGCCGTTCTAACAATGGGGGCAAAGTCATCGAGGCCGCGGATTATGCAAACATTTAATACATGTTACAGGGAAAGTTTCAAAGTGTCAGATGCTCAGTGTGATGACGTTACCCTGATCAAACAATTTATTTGAATGTGGTCAATAAAACGACAGGGTGATATTTTCCATGCATTTTTAAAAATTAATGTTTTTGAGTTAAAAATAGCCAGTTTACCAGGTAATATGCACTCAAAATTAAATGTAGGTAATTTATAAAATTTGCTTACTTAACAAAATTAGTTCAGTTCCGATTTTTAACACCTGTTTTGCTTAAATTGAATAATTTAATTAGTCAAATAAATTTATTTTGCTTTATGTTGATTTAAACAAAAATTACATATCTTGGTTATTATTTTTATATAGTATATTATTATTATTATTTTTATATATATAAGTGATAAAAATGGCTGTCCAATAAATTCTTGTCAGGATAAAATCATGTAGGCCTACTGTATTTAAATGCTCTCAGTCAAAAATGATCTTCCTTATTGTAATACCTGCAAGGTCACATTAAATGTCAAACACACAGATTTATAGATACAGTCATTAGTGCACAGTAACTTATGAATGCAGAAGATCCCCTCTGTCACAACCAGACTCCACTGGGTCCCAGACGGCAGTAAAGGATCAAAAAACTCATCCGGGTGCTTCACCCTTTTGCAGAGGTGAAAACAAGCACAATAGAGCACAGAAGTTCATCAGCCACTTATCTCCAGACTAAATATATTTTATTAACATCATGGTGTAATTCTATTATTGGCTATTATGTCCAGCTTTCTTTCTGTCAAATGCTACACAATTGCTCACACCTCTGCTAAGAAGGCTTTTAAATAGTCATAAAATTAAGAAACTAAATTTGCCAGCATGTTTGACCTTAGCAACAGCACTTTTGCTAGCTACATTTGGGTTGGATACAAACCCAACAGTATTACTGTAGCGAGTACTGCTTGCTAGCTTAAGTAGCTAGTACTGCTTGCTACTTAAGCTAGCAAGCAGTACTCGCTACAGTAGTACTGCTACCTTAAGCTTTTTCCACAACCAGCCTCATGGCAGTACTCACATTTATTGTATTGATAAATTAAGTTAGACTACAGTGCAAACTCCCAAAATACATATTCCAATTTCTGATGGACATGACATAGCCTGCGATAAATTAGAATAGAATAAGTGTTGACAGATGTCCCTTCAACACTACTCTGGGTATTTTAAAAGCAGCTAAAGTTTTTGTTTGTTTTATAAATAGATCTGTCTGTACAGAATGTGGGATTCTTATTAAAATGCTGTAATACTCATCCTGTGCCAACAGGAGGTGAGAAAATTGACATTACCTATGTTAATATTCAGGAGAACAGCCGATGCGTGGCTAAAGCATTGTTAGGCTAAAGGTTCTCTCAAACAGTTTCAGGTGTTCATGCCTTCGTCTTGTGATTACAGCTTAGTGGATTCAAAAAGAGAATAAATTGGAAAACATACAAGTTATGGTTTCTAGTGCAGAAAGTCAGAATGGCCATGTAAAGAGGATCTGTCTTTGACAGTTTTTATTAATCTCCCTATATCTAGAGTTCAAATTTCACATTAGAAACTCTTTTGTAAAAGTCTTCGTTTTCTACAAAGAACTTAAATTTTCATTAATCATTAATTAATTAATTCATTAATATTATTTGTCATTTTAATGACAAATAACATTTATCATTAAAATACATGAAATATTAGCAACTATATTTACAACCAAAGTTTAATTAAAATGTAAATAATTTCAGGGGCTAATATTTATTACCATCCAAATTCCTTTTCATAGTATACAAACCTCTCATCATAGGATTATTGGTTTCAGTATATATAAATATGATGAGGTCAAGCATTTTGAGTTATTACCTTTTACAATAAATTAAACCGCCTCCCACAAATTCCTGTAATTAACTGAAAACATCCACAGATTTTTTTTTTTTTTGCAAATGTTAGCTTTATTCAAATAGCTTACATATTAAGAAACTGCTTAGTAATCTATTAAAACAAATGGCACATTAGGATTTATCCTTTTTGCAAACACACACTGAAGTGCTGCTGTCAGTCCTTTTCTCCCCATATTAGCGCGGGTGAGCGCCCGCTGCCGATTATAGCCGCAGATTCTGCCGCTATTATGAATTCAAATACATCCTCCTGTGATTGAAGGGAGCCATTACAATAAGTCACGGGCTGCTGCTGATAATGGCACAAGGCAAGCACGGCCGTCAGCCGCGTCCTGACAGGATATTGAACAGAGGTGAAAAGTTAACAAAATTAACAAATAGACTACTCCCCACCCCAACCCTTCACAAAGACAGACTTTTGTGCTTCCCCCAGGGACCATGACGTAAAATAATAATGCAGGGAGCTATGGGCCAAATTCAAAACCTCTGTTTAGAACAAAATACACATTGATCATAGTGAAGCATTCAGAAAGGTGTTGGCTCCATGTTGTAAAGTAGCTGCAGTGAGGGTCCGATCCCTCTGCTGCGGACACAGAGGGGCAGCAGCTCCCTAATCATCTGAGCCCCTCAACTCCTTGGCATGTTTTTGCTGCCAGGTGAACCACAGTTACACAGTAGCTTAGGATTGGGGTTGAAACGCAGGAATGAGGACAAACATTTGGTTTCAAGTGTTGCTTTTAATTGCTTGAACATGTTTTAGTCCACTGTGATTTAGATGTTTAACTCTGTCATTTGAAAACAAATTAGAGATGATTGATTTCTTGGGTCCACACCGGGGCAGCAACCCCCCTTCTTGCAACCCCACTCCATTCTACTTTTGTTTTAGCAGGGGGTGAAATCGGAAAGTCTATCTACAGAATGCCTGTGCTCCCTGCTCTGTGTTGTTGTGGAGTATATTTATGCTAATGTGTTTGTGTGCAGTGTGTGTGTGCGCCTCGCGGAGTCGTTCCGCGGCGAGAAATGATAGTCGCATTAACCCTTCAACTCTTATTTCATGGCTGCCTCGTTAAGAAGCTCACCGATTTAATTACCAGCGATGGAGGCTGGGGAAGGTACAAGGCCCTGTGTCGCCGTGTAATTGGAAGCATTTCTCTTTACACCCAACTTAACATTTTCCACCCATCTCTAATTGTTGAGTACAATTCACGCTCATTAATACGGAGAATTATGTAATTTTCAAAGCAGGACTTGGGTGTGGATGTTGAACAAGAGAGCGATAATTCCTGCAGACTTGTAGCTGCATTCAGGGAGCCCACACTACGCGGCCTGTGCTGCTGCATATGCGCAAAGCTATAATTAAAGCACTTTTGAAAGGCTGCTCTTGTGCTTACATTACATTAGCGACGGTGACTCCAAGTGGCCTTACGATGTGGTCTTTTGTGGTATATTTTAGTCAGTTTAGTCACTTACAAATTAGCGTTCCGTACATGTAAGAGTAATGTGCACTGCATTTTAGGCTGTCAAATCACACAGAAACAACCGAGATCCCATATGCTAAGCTATGTTTGCAAAGTGAGAAGATCAGTTGACTCTGAATGATCAGTTAGACTGAATCAGATATAATTTGCAGCTGAGTTTGGTCTTTCCAACAAGTATTCCAGAGTTTGTCTTTATGTGATTTAATGGTTTTGGTTATCCATATTATTTGTTTTTCTTTATCATATTATTGTAGTAAGTTAGGTTTGTGCTTACTTTAGCCCATTACAATACTTTGGAAGTGCTAACTTCACATATTTGCCAGTTTCTAAAGCAGTTTCAATGGCATGAATCCAAGGCTTCATGGGGCTTTTAGAAGAATTTAATTTGCGGGTCTTTCAGCAAAGTCAGACTTTTACAGTCCAACTAATATTCATTTCAAATGAGCCACTTTTAGATATTTTGCTTAACCGGATGGTTTTCTTAAAATGTGCATTAGAGCACATTGCCAGGGCAGCACCTTGTCAAGGGGTGGCACAGCACATGTACATAAACCTAAGTTTGTACACCATGACAATTTATTATACATTAAAGTGGTAAATTGCTTTTTAAATTGCATAATTTAAACTGGGAAACTAAAATACTTTGATAAAACTTAAAGACGATTACTTTAAACTGAATATACATCTATTTAATTTTAATTCTATGTGTGAAAATATGTAAAGATAAAACTAATATGACTAAAACTAATATTTCTGTAGTATTTACGCTGTAAAAATCAAGAGGAAGCCTGAGGGACTTGCCTGGTGTGTTTTCCATAAAAGAACCGCCACTGTGTATTATGCATTACACAAGCATTATTTACTGCAGCTGGAGTAAAATATCAGCCACACAATGCTCCATGGTACTTAGCAACCAAATGCTTATTGCATGAATCTGATAGCATTTGAGTTTGAGTGTGTATTTCAAACGTACTTTAGTTCTTTTTAAAGTTTTGTAGCTCCAAAGTTAATATCAGTCGAGCGAGTGACGCATTGCTCTTACAAAACCTGTACAATATCACAATTTTGTTGTACATATTCACTTTACTTACTTACATATTGCAATGATTTCAAAGTAACAATAAAAAGTATTTTGCCTATGAATCTATTATTGCTATAGTCAGAGCCTCAACATAACAAATACTGCTCTACACGTAAAATGTATCCATATCAGACAAAACGTTAATGATCTAAGTGAACTAAGAGTTGGAAAATGTTTATACATCAACAGAAATCATACTAACTGTTTTTCAGGGTTAGCAAACATCAACTTGATCCGTCCATCCATTATCTACACCCACTTGTCCTTGCAGGGCCGCAGAGGGGCTGGTGCCTATTTCCAGACGTCGTTGGGCGAGGGGGGGAGTGCATCCTGAACAGGTCAACACTCCATCACAGTCAATTTTAGTTTGTATTTTTTTAAATATGTCTCTTTTTCCCCACAATAATAACAAATGATGTGATAATTCTCTGTTGTAAACTTGATGTGACAACAGTGATGCTTAGTTTGCCTAGTCCTAAGGTTGGCTGTAAGTTCAGCTCATGGATGGGCTGAACTTACGTATTTGACTGGATGTAATCTCTGTTCCACTCATCTCCTTTAATCAATTTCACTCTATTTGGCTTTATCACGTCTGTTTTACTACCATTTCTATCCTACATCCTGGACATCTAGCTTCTCCAGGTTGCTTTCACACATCTTCTCTCTCCTGTTTTAATCACCACTCAGTAACTCGCGACGACCGTTTGAATGGCAATATTTAATTGGCCGTACTTCATTTGCTCTTTTAAAAAAAAAAATGGCTCACGTTGACGGCAAACAACCGCGGCGGCCTCCGTCTGGATCGAGAAATCAGACACGGTGACAGTGGCAGTGAGGGTCGACGCCTGTTGCAAATGAAGTCCTCAGCCACGAGATTCCATTAAACCGTCACAATGTGATACCAATCTGTAACTTTATTATTGCCGGGCCCATTCTCTCTCCCAACCCCCTCCTCCTCTTTCTGCTCCATCAGTGCTGCTCCAACGTTAGCCGCTGCCGCCGCCACACTCCTGCATTATCAGAAAACACACTCATTAAAAAGCATTTGACCTTTTTGCGGCGAGTCTCGAGAAATTACCTTTTCCCTGTTTGGTTCCTCTCTCTCTCTCTCACCGTGTCCTCCTCCCCGGCTTGCCGGACGAATAAATCACTTCGCGGCAAATTGTAATGCAACTCCTTCTTTCTTTCTCTTTTTTTTTTTTTTTGCTCTGAGCGGTGTTAGCTTGCCTCCGCCTCGACAGCGCCCGAGGAGATACAGCCGTAATTAAATGTTACATCTGCCAATTGTTTCATGGGGACAATGAGGGAGGGTACAACTGGAGAGCAAGCGACAGAGAAGAGCAGAAGACGAGTGGAGGTGAGACAATGCTCCACGCTGGACGGTTTGAAGAGAAGATTGCAGAGGCCCGGGACATGTGAGGAGAGGAGATACTCGAGCAAAAACAGACAGATAGGAGAGAGGAAAAAAAAAAAAAAACACTATCCTTGGAGTAACAATGAGCACGTCTGTGTCAGCGTTGCGGTCCATATTGATCTCATCTGTCTGAGTGTGTGAGTGCGTGCTCATATCAATGTGCGAGTGTGTGCGAACCAGACAGTTCGGTGTTTGAAGTGTGCCAGCGCATCCCAACGCTGTGAAACCCTCCGCCTCAGACATCTTGGATACCAGAAGTCTCCGTGGAAACAACCAAAGTTTACACGCATTAGGCTTATATTTACCGTCTTGCGATGCCTCGTTTGACATCGTTTGGGCCTTTGCCCCGGTTCTCCAAATGTGTATCTACACACATGCACAACATTAAATTACAAACACTTAGCGCCGCCCCTCATCTACAGAGCGAGGCTTTGTTTACCCCTGGCGAAATGAAAACTGAGACGGGAGGTGCTCTGGTTGTTCATATCACCCTGTGAGCAATTAGCAAACTGCACAGGGGGTGGAGGTAAAACACACACACACCCTCACACGACACTGTCTCTTTAGTCGTTTGATTTCAGGCAACCGAGAGTGCATGTTTGTAGGAATATTTTTGTTAATGATTAGATCTATTCTATTCCACCGAGCAATAAATTTGATTCAGAGGCCATAAAAGCTAATTTAGACATGAGTCATTGCTAGTTCAGCATGCAACCGTGGTTTAGATGCTATCATTTCATTTACTATTGAGGTCTAACCGTTGACTTTTTCATTGCAGGCTTATATATACTACAAAATCATTAAAACTGGCACAGGTGTGAAAGCTCAAACTGTGATGTTTAAATAATCAATGCGTGGAGAAAAAAAAGACTTTTTGTTTGGGGACTAAAAATTTAAAGTGTAATTTGATCCATATTTCTAACACACTATCAGATGGAAACACAAACTTTAGGCTGATGTGGAACAAGGTTTCCTTAGTATTTACTACAAATATTGGTTCACGTGAGACGTGTTGGACTTATGTATTATTTCTAATGAAGGTGCATTGAAGTCTTGCTTTATGTTTTATTACTGTATGATTTGCAGAATTTTACAGAATCTACAAAGATTTAATTCTAAATTTGATCTAAAATGAATTTTAGACCAGAGTGCTCCAAACCAAATGTCTAACACAAAGATTCATGTCTAAATGAGGTAGATTCATAGTTTTAATGTTAAAACCAATTCTATTCTATTCTATTCTATTCTAATACACTTTTCCCATTTCAGTCATTTAACTGTTGATTGATTTATTTAACAGACACATAGACATTAAAAAACAGAGATGCATCACACAGCAACAATAAAAATTTCTAGTAATTTAGAGTATTTTTAAATGCCCAAGTTTAATTAAAATGACTGTAATAGCAAATCTTTTGCATTCATTTATTGCCTTCTGTTGCCTGAAGCCAAGTTTGATTGAAATAACTGTAAACTTTTATTGCGGATAAATCAAAGATACATAATGGTGCTGAAGCATACTTTTACTGCGGGTGTTACTATAAAGATTAATTGTGTTACTCTGTATTCTTCTGTTATTTTGTAAGCAAATTATATTTCTCCTTATACTTTATGTGTCCTGTTACATTCCTCTAAGCTGTGCCACCATTCCTGAATTGGCTAGGGCAGGCGAAACGGATAAATCTCGGGCTGTTTTTGTGGAATAAATCCACTCCTATACGCCCCGGGGCAGAAATGCATTTCCATAACACCGATAAATTGGATTTAACGGCAAATCATGGCCAACAATGGTTGAGAGCTATAAATGCTGCTGTCTCTCCCACCCTACAGCAAGGTTCTACAAAGGCCGCCATGTGTGTTTAGGTGTAAGCACGTCGCCTTGTTGGTTAAGTGGTCTCGTCTCGGTTAAGGTATGAAATCGTCCTGACTGTAAGCACCTTCCCCTTCCGGCCGTGACTTGTTATCCATTTAGCTGAGGAGAATCTATGTTGTCAGGGGATATGCGGTTCCTTGTTTCTGCCCACACATGAATGCCAGCGCAGGCCAAACCTGAACAAGCACCGCTGGGCAGATCCACACCGACCTGTTCCACACCTGTGGATCAGGCCTACTAGTGCCACTTCTTTTTTACATATTTTTTTATTCAGCTTTAGCCAAAAATATTTGGATGCTTTCAAACAGTAGTTGAGAATTTGTAAATCGGCGCTGGCAATTATTAACTAATTTCTACGTCTACTTTCCATCTTTATACCAGTTAAGAAAATGAATCTCCCTGAACTTTTGAAGTTTGAGGCATTCGCTTGAACAAAATCCGCCAAATTGCAGCTAAGCAAGGGTTGCTGCGCGTTTTAAACGGGATGGATCTCATTTAAAAAAAACAACAAAAAAAAACAAACGTAGAGCTCAGAGGATGAGTTTTTTTTTTCTTTTTTCCGAGGAGAAGTAAACAGAGAAATCAGCTAAACACACACGAACACGCGCACACACCCAAATACACACACCTCCCACCGACGGTGATAACAAACAGTGATTAGCATGTGAAAAACAACACAGACGGGGTGTAAGCAAGCAGATGCCTGTTTCTCTGTTAGCCATGTTGATTAGCCTACTGTCTTAATATCTTTGTTTTGGTGGATTTGTGTCTGCAGTGCCACTTCCTCCTCTTTCCCCCCCAACCCATCCACTCATCCCCCGAATCCGACACACCCGAGGCCACCCTGTAAAACACAAACTCCTTTCTAAAGCCGATTCCTGCCTCTTTTACCAGCAAAACAAATACTCAATCAAACAACACTAAGCTAATTCCCTCCCTTGCTGAAGCTTATTCACAGACACACTCCCTCACACACGCACACACACGCCCACACACACCTCGTCTGATTTCCTGGGGCCGTGGTACTGGCAGGGAGTGTGTTGTAGCACCAATAGAGCTCTGTGTTTGGGGTAATTGCTCTCTCTGTGTTAGTATGGAAATCTGCGAATGTGTGACAGGGCCAGATAGCTTCCTCCAATGTTGTTCTGATCCTGCCTCTAGGCCCGCAGCCAAACTATTTTATCTCTTAATGCATTAGAGTGATCTTCCAATTAGCCCACGCTCATAATACTCCCCCCACCATTCCTGGTGGCCGCCTGCTTTGGTGCTGCGGGGAAGACGGGAAGGGAAGCGGCGAGCATGTAAGCGCAAGCAGGTTAGCTAGCGTAAACGCGGGGGGCTGGGGAGGTTTGGGATGAGGCGACGTGGGATGGTGGTGGTCGGGCGGGGTTTGGCAACCAGGAAAAGTGAAGTGAAGAGGATGCAGTGTACGTGAGGAGCGGGTGGTGGGTGGTGGGTGCTGGTGTGGTGATAGTTCTGCTTGAGAGGTGAAATGAGGTGCTTATTGTGCACGTTGTGGGGGTTGCACCGTTAGTCCGGGGCTCCTGTTGTAAAGTTTGCTGATAAGGGGAACCCGGCCCTTGAGCATCCATTCTCCTCGGTGTATTAGCGGCGCCTTATCAGAGGCCCAGATAAAAAACCGGCTTGCCATTTGCCTTCAGTGGAATTAAGCCCTCCTCCGCCTCTTCCTCCTCCACCTCTTCCTCCTCGTCTGCCTTGGCTAACCGGGCGGGCTGCGATTAACCTCGACACTGTCCAATATCCTCGGCAGACTCCCGCCTGCAGATTAGCCGCTATTAGTTATGACCAACTAAATTAACCACCGCCGCTTCCCCCCTGAGAGAGAGACGAGGAAGGGAAAGAGTGGGAAGACGGAGGAGGAAGCGGGGATGGAGGGAGGTTGAACGAGCGCGTGGAGACACAGGCAGAGGGAGGCTGATGGGAAACGGGGTAAGAAGTGAATGATGGAGAAGGAGAGAGGCCAAACGCTCTGAGGGCCGTTTCCGCTTGCTCTGAAGTGCCTCATTTTGCATCGCACACTGCAGGGCAATGCGTTTTTCAAGTCATGTTCCCAATTGGTACAGTGATCTCACCGTGCTGAGAGGAAATATGAACACAACTCAAGCCCCCTTTCAGTCTGGGATGGATTTAGAAGTGGCAGTAGCCTGCGGCGCCGAGCTTTTGGGGTGCTCAAAATATAAACTTTTTTTTTTAACTACGCAAGTGATGAATGTTTGTCTTTTTTATAAAGACAAGCAATTTGCAACTATTTAGAAATTATACTGTATTAGACACGAGTCACATTACGTCACACTCAGTTCCATGCCCCACACATCCTCTTTATTTGTGGTGAATTTCAGTGACTTTACTACAACAGTCCTGTCTACTATGTCACCTTTTGTTTGTTTTTTTTGTCTAAAGATTAAATATATTTTTTGAAACAATGCACTGTTTAAAAAGATTTTTTCAAAGAACAATTACTTAAAAATATTTGAAAATCTTTTTTCATACAGACCTGAATATCTTTAAATTGATGTATTCCTAACTATTAGTCCACTGCAACTTGAAAATATATTATTATTTTGTCTTATTTACAAAAACATGCACATTTGATGTGAATCTATATGCACAAGCTCTGGCTGGAGCTTTCATTATCTCCGCAGGTATTTCACACATGCTGCGTCATTATTTTCATAATGTGATTTCACTTGATTCCACTTTAAATTATGGAATCTGTAACCACTGAGCCGGTGGACTGAGCCCAAACTTTCTCTTTACGTAAAATATCTCATATACAGCAGTCTCGAGCATTGAGTGAAAACGCAGTTTTCTAAAAAACTGTTTATAGTTTTTGTCTTTCAATTTAGCACATTCCACACTTTCAATGAAAACATCACTGGAATGCAATCTTATTTCTAATACAAATAGCATTTTAAGCTTTTTGGGAACGTCTTAATAAAGCATGCACTGTGTGAAATGAATATTTGAATTTAAAAAAGAATTCAACCTAAAAAATTCATTCTAAAAATGCACTTTATGTTTTGCGTGAAGGGGAGATAAACACAGTATGCATTAGGAAAATAAACATACACATAATGGACACACACTCACACACATGCACACTCACTGTTGGAGCCGCTAAACTAGTTTAAAGCCATTTTATACATCAGTGAATGAATATTCTCACACCATATGAAAGGGATAATGTATAGACACAAGCAACCGCAATGAAATAAAAAAAGTTCTCAGTATTTTTAAAGTTAACTTAAATAATTAGAGACACAGATTAAATTCAACCCAATATGGATTAAAAAAAATCTTTCTAATTTTTTTTTTTTTTACAGGTGAAGTTAACTGTACAGGCAAATTTTTTCATTTTGATATTTAATATTCAAAAATAACTTTTCCCAACTTTTTGACAATTAATCATGAAATAAGAAAACATCAAATTTTTGTATTTGCTTGTAATACATTTTTGACAGACCAAAATCCAAGTAAAAAAACAAAACAACAAAAAACAGTTTAATCAAAACAAATTATCTAGAAATGTTAGCTTATGCACTTGTGGCACCAGAACCGGAGCCATGGCAGCCGTAGCGCAGCCTTTGTCATATTTAACGTTTTCAATGCAGCGGTGAATCTAGTTCACAGAGACTGCATGCTGACAGCGTGTCTTTCACAAACACGTCCTCCTTCTTCCTCCTGCAGGCTTCTGGGTGACAGTTTTGTACTTAACTGTCACCCAGAAGCCTCTGGTGTTGGGATGATGCCATTGAAAACGCTCCTTGTAATTTTAATAGGGAGCTAGTGGACTTCAAAGGACTCGAGAACATGTCATGGTTGTTGCCCTTTACTGTGTTAGAAAAAAAAAAAAGACAACTGGAGTGCAAAGCTGGCAGCCCACCCCCTCTCCTCCTCCTTCCCTCCACCAGCTCTGCCCTCCCACCACCTTCGACCACAATGGAGGAACCTGTTTATCTCTGTGTAAAATTAAGAGTGTGAAATTAGAACACGCCGAATTAACTAAGAAACCATGCTTTTGTCACAAAAGGGACGAAAATGCCTCAGGAGGCACAGGAGGGAGAGAGAGGAGGCAGGGACAAAAGGATAAAACATTATTCCTAAATCATGACAGTCTCACTCATAATCACACTTCCCTGAGGTGGGGTGTACTCACCTATTATCAGGACAGGGCCTAAAGCCTGACAGAACACAATCTTTAAGTATATATAGAGGCCAAATTGCAGTCTCTGTGTGTACAAATGGATTTTTATTTAGGGTCAAGTGAGGTAATAAGCTAAATATAATTATGTCTGGGTCGAATTTTACTGTATCCGTTTGGGTCTGGCCCCGAGTTGTGATAACGGAAGATCCAAGAAAGGAGGCTGGGAGGGCTTCGTGGAGGTTTACACTTTTACAACTTGATTTATTTTTAATAAGGACAGTTTAAAAACAACACAATAGTAGCTAAACCAAAAGAAAAAGAAAAGAAAAGCTGGGAGAAGAAAGGAAATGCATGAGCAATCATTCAAATGTGAAAGAGCAAAATTGATGATGGAGAGTACGGAAATACAGCCATGACAACAAAAGATTGGGGCAATAAAGAATGTAATTTTCAAAGACAATTTGATTGTGAGGAACATGCACCCCAGAAATGCATTGCAACAGCATAATGCTGCCACCACCATGTTTTACAAAGGCAATGTTCCATGCAGAGTAATGTGCGGTATAAGATTTTGACACAGCTAGGGGAAAATGGGACTTCTTGTGGCTTCCCTTCAACAATCTATTACTTCTTGACACTCCTCCATGACTTTACCTAAGGGTTTCAGAGTAAAGGGGGCCTAATTTATACATATTTGGACGTCAAACCTTTCAGTTTTGTATTTGTAAAACAAACAGTTTGAAAGCATGTACACAACTACTGTCACTATTTTATGCTGGCATGTAATGTAAAGCCCAAATACATACCTATTGGTTGACAAATTGCAAAAAATATCTTTGGGGTAAAAATATATAATTTTTATCAAAGTACAACAGAATGAACATGTCTTTGCACACAATGCACACTGACGCTCTGCTTTCACGTTGCTCTTCCCTGCTTGAAAATCAACTCGGGACAAACGCCTGGGATCCTGAAGCTAAATGACAACACGCCAACACCGGCTCTTCTGCTTGTTCACTCTCCAACTGCCTTGGCCCACAAATAGGCCTCTGGCACTGCGAGTCAGCCAGCCAGACCACCCCGGCCACCCTCTGCCCTCCACTATCGCCCCCTCTCCTGCAGCCGGCGTTAACCAGCCAGACTCAATGTGGCTTTACTTACTCCCATAATGACTCCTCGCTCTGCCCCACTTCCACCTTAAGAGAATGAGTGATCAACACACCGGTAGCCATTTGCGAACTGTCAGTCAAACCCAGGAGTCTGCTATGCTATCAGTCCTCTAACCGTCACCAAGCCCTCGTTGCGTTCCTTGCCTTCCTCTAATACCAATTTAAATTGTTCAATGTTCCTTTTCTCCCGCTGCCATTATTCAAAAAGATCATAATAGTTTTCCCTGTGCC
Source organism: Girardinus metallicus (assembly GCA_903067095.1). NCBI lineage: Eukaryota > Metazoa > Chordata > Actinopteri > Cyprinodontiformes > Poeciliidae > Girardinus > Girardinus metallicus. Next base: position 14,686 of record CAEGAE010044761.1, read on the forward strand.
CAAAGCACAAAAAATCAATTATTTCCCCACAAAGACTTGAAAGTACTTAGCGCAGGCCTGCGAGGGGAAAAGCTGTGGGTTATATCAAATTGAAACTGCACTCATTACACAGGCACACAATTAGTTACCTCTGGTCTGCCTGTCGCTCTTTAATTTCCGAAACGGCATATCTGTATTATAACAGAAACAAGCATGCAAATGCTATTGTTGGGGATTTAGAGAAATCAATAGGACGGCTTGCGAGAGGCGTTTGGTGGCGCTGTCACTCAAAATCTGCTGCCGGCGACTGATAAAGGTCTGAATTCAAATTAGCGCCAAAGCCGGCCACTGACATCAGAAGTGACATCCGAAATAAAAGGCACGGCTTCATGATATATGTAATTATTCTCCCAGCATTTGTGCCGGGTTTTTTTTTTTTTTCTTCGCTCTCCCTCCTCTTTTCTGCCATCCCTCATTCTCTCTTTCTGCTCATTGTGTGTACTTGTGTAACTGTGTTTTGCATAAAGGGATTAGGAGTGCCTTAATGAGAAACTGTAATTGTTTTTTTCAGCCTCACTCCATGGATACGTTCACGTGCGTATATCTCTGTGCATATACGTCAGCGAGAGACGAAGCTGGAAGCATATTGTGAACGAATGTGGCCTTTTCTTTTTCTCTCTCTTTTTTCAAAAAAAAAAAAGACAAATAAATATAGGTTTGAAATAATATGCTTCTTTTCTTCCATATCAGAGACTCATTGTTCTGAGGGCAAAGAAAAGAAGAACCTGGGAGAAAGCCACATTACCAAACACACTTCCTACAATAATGAGCCAAGGAGTGATACCGAACAATGGAAACAAACTCAGCCCCGGCTTTCGGGTTTTGCCAAATACCTAATTATGACTTTCGCTTAATTTTGAAGTTTAACCAAACTTTTTCTTTATTCTGTTTCTTACATTTCTGGAAGTAATTTCATTGTGATCTTTTTCCATCTGTCATATTTTTTTGCATTTCTGGTTAATTCTAGCATGGATTATTCTAGCATGAAGGAGTGGTCCACTGTTTATGAGGCATTATATTCATCACCTGCTACAGAATATGTCATCTTGTGAAACCCTGGTTGAGTAACGGGATCTGACAAACGCTGTTCTGAGGAGGGCGATTACAGAATGAGAACCAGGTGTGTAACTGGAAAAGCGCTATCAAAGAAATTAAAAAGAGAATGGAACACCATTCTATTCTATCTTCAAGGCATAATTAAAAGTCTTTTGTTTAAGTTGTCAAAAGGATCTGCAGGCAATCTGGCTTAATTTTACATTTGTGTCCGCTGTAGTTGCAGGAGATTCAGCCGACTAAAATTTTGTACGATTATGTTGCAAAAAATGACCGCAGGTGACTAAAATGCAACTATAACTGAATTACATTTCAGTCGTGAGACTTTGACAAGTCTACTTTTCAAACGCGCTGTCAAAATTAGCACTATGAGCAACACAAAGCGATGAGTTTCATGGTGCTGTGTTTGTTTTGTTAAACACCATGCTGACAGATTCCAATGTGGACTTTGAAACTCCTCCGTAATGTTTGACAGACTTTATCCCGGAGGATTAGAAGGTCTAGCTGTTTAATCTGGTAAATCTCCTGTATTAATAAGCAGTTTAACAGGTGTCCTTAATAAAGTGGCCAGTGAGCATATGGCTCATGTAGGAAAAGAGACGTTTGTCTTTATGTAAACAATCTGAACTGTGAGTTTGATGATACTGATAGGTGTCTTTTTCTTGCACAACTTGTGTTTACCATTACACTGGGTTATATAAAAAAAGTTTTTTGGAAGTTGTCAATGTTTTATCAACTGAATTAGGACTATTTTGCACCACTGAATCCAAAAACGACATCCATTTTTCTCAATCAGGTCAGGTATTTATTCTAATCCGATCTTCTGAATAAATCAATGACATTTTTGTGACGTTATCAGTTCATTTCCGTTAATATTTCTCAACCAAAAAAAGTTTTCAGAGTGTATTAATTAAAACATGGATTTCTGTAAATTGAGTAGTAAACACTGATAAGGGTAAGTACATGTAAATACAACATTAAGTCTTTATTGTGTAAAATTCTCCGTCTCTTTTCTGTCCTGATTGAGTCTCCTCCTGCTCATCACTCATTGATCCCAGATTTTCGGGAAACTGACCCATATGTGAGAACAAGTCATGCATTTTCATGCTCATGTTGCACCCAGAAAGTTGACCTGATTGAGCAAAACCAATGAGATTTTTGGCTTCAGCACATCAAAATGACCGCAAGACAGTTGAAAAATCCCAGACAGTTTTTTGGCTGTTGACCAGTGAAATCTAAGGAGACCAACTCTAATGCACAAATAATAATAATAATCCAAGAAGTAAACAAGAAGGAATGAACTAAGCCCAGTTCTAAGTAAATGATAAAGAAATGATCAAAATCGGAAACACAGATTAAACTGAAAATCCAAACATATCTTGACATTTTGATTTTAAAGCAAGATCTTTCCAGGAAGTTTAAGTATTTATGTTGTATAACTTATGGGGTGTGATAAGGGTGTTGGGTGGGAGTGTAGTCTGTGGCCCGTTTGGCAGGAAATATCATGTCTGTAGCTTTTAACCTGGCTCTACAGTGTTCCTGTCATCCACCCCTCCCCTCTTCCCATATTGGGATGCTCACTTTAGAAGAGCAGAACCATGAGCCTTGTTTCTGCCTTGTCCCAAAACAAAGCCTTCTGCTCTGGGTTAGGCCCAAATGAAGTGGGGCAGAGTATGCAGGAAAAGGTGGGGTAGGGGGAGAGAATGTGCCCTTTGTCCCCCCCCCACCCTCTCTCCCTTTTTCTCGCTGTCTCCCCATATCCTGCCTCCCACCCCTGCTAGTTCTCTAACATTGAAGGGAAAGGGTTGGGATTGAGGGGGTTTGGCTGCTTCATTCATTCATCGGTTAAACGTTTTCTCAGCGGCACAATGCCGGGGCGGAGTAGGCAGGTGCAAGCCAATGAGAGCCGGCAAGGGAGGGAAAAGAGAGATGGAGAGGAAGAGAACAACAGGTTGACCTAGAACGGACTATAATAATGTAGCACCATTAACCCCCAGAGACCCCCACACTCTCTGTCTGTCTCGCTCTCTCACTGTTTCCTGCTCCCGCCTGTCGCTCACCAGCCCAGTGTACACAAGCTAGCTGCCCTGGCACTTGTGATACCACCTAGAGATAAACACAAACAGGCCAGAACATACAGGCAGAACACACACGGTCACACCTCAGAGCCACAGCCTCACTCATTTTCACATAGATGACTAGTCAAGTGCAAGTAAAACACACATTCACACACACGCACTCACACCAACAACAGAGCAGCCCTATAATACGTTAAATCGCACATGCTAAGATAAGCACTCATGTCATAATACGGGAACACACACACACACGCCTACACACCCCGGCTTTCACTAGACCCAACCAAGTGTGTGATGATCAGTGGGAAGGCTTCAAAACAGGGTGGGGGGGAGTGTGTGTGTCTGGCAGCCAAAGTATGTTTTTTTTCTGCCATGAAGGAGCAAGACTAACTCCTCAAAGGCCTGGTGGAGTTTGTTTGTATAGTCTGTGTTTCCATGTGTGCAAAGGGGAATGTGTTCAGTTTAGCTTTTCTGCTCGATGGATTCAGTCCTAAACACCTTGAAGAAATGTCGCTCCATGACCTTGAGAAAAACAGATGCATCAAAAGAAAATAGTTTTCTTTGGTTGTTTGTGCTTCCGGGCTGCACAGTGGCGCAGTTGGTAGAGCTGTTGCCTTGCAGCAAGAAGGTTCTGGGTTCGATTCCCGGCCCGGGGTCTTTCTGCACGGAGTTTGCATGTTCTCCCTGTGCATGCATGGGTTCTCTCCGGGTTCTCCGGCTTCCTCCCACAGTCCAAAAACATGACTGTCAGGTTAATTGGCCTCTCCAAATTG
>CAEGAE010044773.1:0-52598 GCA_903067095.1 Girardinus metallicus
TTGATTTATCATGATTGGAAAAGGACTTACACATAAGCTAAATACCAAAAAAACAAACTTAAAAAAAACATGATCCTAATGTCTTTTGTAAGACCTGAATACCAATTGGTAACTTTAAGGGTTTAACCTAGATCAGTCAAGGTAACTGCAGCCGTTTGTGTTTTCCTTCAGTAGAAATGTCTACCGATGTCCCCAGATCTCATTAAACTAATAGTTCCACTCTCCAAACAATCCTGCATGTTTAGCTAACATAATTAGTTTATTACTCAGTTTGTTTGAGCCAAATCGCATAGTAATGAAGGTCTTCTGAACGTCAGTCAGCAGTTTTCACCCTGATTGTGAAGCCAGACTGACTCAGAGTGAGAGATCGTTTAAAGGCTCAGCAAACCTTTGCAGATGTTTGAGTTAGTTGATTAGTTTGTGACACCATGAATATCCAATAGTTTACTTTTTTACACTAATTATTTAGAATTTTTTGTTTCCATTATCTTTAAGCCATAGTCATCAAAATTACATGAAACAGGCCTGGCACATGTCACTGTGTGATGATTCTAGGTAATACGAGTTTCATTTTCTGAGGTGACTGGCAAGAAATACTGCACTTTTCTGCAACATATTTTTTAAATGTACATTACTTTACGAAAACAAATTTAATCAGACTTTTCTAAAACTGCTTTGGTCCTGGGTGTTTTTTTCCATGTTTTTTTTTTGTGTGCGTTTAATTTTCGTCATGTAAATGAAAATAACCATTGCGGGCAAAAAGCTTAAACACAACCACAATCCAATATTTGTGTCAATATTTTATTACAGTTTTTTTAAATCAAATTCCACTGCTGCTTGTTTAAATCTATGCTATTCCACCTTTTTACAAGTGAGAATTAGCATTTGTTTATTCTCATAAACAACTGGGTGCAAGATGTTTGCAAGTTGCTGAAGCAAAAGGTAAGATATATGAATTGATGCTACGAAATGACATAACCAATAACTTTTAAAACAAAACGTCCATTTTCCTTCGACATGGCAGCAAATCGAAGGGAACAAGGGAAGGACAGCTTTGTACAAAAGGGTTTGCCTCAAGGACAGGGATGAGAGACAGATTTACAGTCAGGCAGCAAGTGTTTAAATCGAAAACAGAAACGGATCTAGGGCGTTTACCTGCATTCGTAACTGGTGGCTAGACCAGTTTTTTTGCCGCAAAGGAAGCAGTGGTTTGAGCTCTTTTTCTTGGAGCCAGTGGGGGCCTTGACTGGAGGTAGGTGGTACGTTGGAGTGCCTGAGAGCAAAGTTAGCATGTTAGCTGCACGTCAGAGTAAAATGAGCCACCTCAAAAAATGAAATGTGATAAAAGTCTCGACTGTGCGGTCTTTTTATAAATTACTTCATGTAAAGTCTGCAATCATGCACAGCTTGAAATGCTGAGTTTAGACCAGCTTAACCACATTTGCTAAATACCGTGATTCAACTAGTAGGAGCTAATTCAATATTAGAGCGATTTTTAAACACATGCAGATGAACATCAAATTTTAAGTGCTTCCTTGTTGAGGATGACATGTTTGCGAATTTTTTTGGCTGTATTTTGCACGATCAAAAATCACTCCGACTTTAAATGAGCACCTACTAGGTCTGTCGCAGTAAAATGATGCAAAAAAGTGACTGATAAAAACAACAATAGGCATATCTGTCTCTTCAGAGCTTTCAGGCATCGTGAGAAATGAAAGCAGCAGTTTCCTTCAGCTGTAAACAGGAAGAATAGATGTTGACAACACAAACTAAAAACTGATAACTGCAATACATTCATCTCAGTGCATTTTGGTAAAACTTTTCTCATTTCAGATTGCTTCGTTTTGATCATTTATCCCTTGTCTTTCAGTGTAAACTAAATATCTACTTAATATCAATCCTCAAAAACCTTAAAATAGAACACAGTTCATCAAAATAAATTACTTTATTTCACCGGACTATTTCTGTTTAATGTTTTTCTTTGTATGCCAAGTGCTAACATTTTAGTTTCAGTTTGTTTTAGACCGAACTTTAAATAAAGCTTGCATTGTAATGCATTAGTTGTAAGTTGTACTAGATTAAGATATATTCTTAAACATTTTTATAACATCTTGGTCTCAGTTTGGAAACATAAAAACGCACTTAAAGAAACCCGACAGACTACAGTAAATAAAAAATGAGAATTTTTTATTTACTGAAAATATTTGCAGAAGCTGTGGGGATTCTGGTAAATACAAATAAAACTGGAAGCTCTTTCATCAAAGAAAGCACCGCAAAGTTGCGGGCAGCTGTCTGCGGACGGGATTTTTATTTTTCTGGATTTTCACCTGTTCGTCACATTGATTCCGCAACCACGCTTCTTTGAACAAATGCAGCACCAAAGGTTAGGTTTCATATTTTGCTTTTCAGCAGACTCAATTTTGTTAGTCTGAGGTTCCTTCTATGTACACAGAGAAACTGCCAGGACCACCAGCTCACCAACCTCTTCCACAGTGGAGAAGACTCAAACTTAGATATACATGTACACATTTATTTTAATTGCAAGTTTAAATAAAGTCAAGCAGAACAGAAGTTGTGAAAAACCGTTTAAAGAGGGAACCATGTGTATATTCAGGCTCCTCCAACAGAGCTGTAGTTTGACAGCCTGCTTCGCATCTGACTTTTTCCAGGAATGAAAATGAGCATTCTGCTAGAGGAAGTCAATTTGTACCTGCCTTGGAGGCATTTCATCAAACTGTTGAAACAGTGAACTGATCCTTAGCTGCCTTGAGCTGACAGCATGAAGGCTGAATGCGATACAGAAAAAATGCACCGTTTTATCAGGAGCTTTCAATCATCTGCCGTGGAACGTGCAATTTCACATCAGCGTTTTTGGAAATCTCACAGTTAAAAGTGCCTATTGTAAAGGACACAAGGGGACTGGATTTTAAGAGTTAATAGAACTGCATTTACTTAATGATCAATTGCAGATCATTCTGTCTTAGGTTAGAAAATACTCCTCGACAGACATTGGAAAATAGTGTACACACCATACAGGATTGAATGTTTCCTAAATAATGTTCAGCTGCAAACAGGATGAAGGCCAGAAAAATATATTTAATAAAGTCTACCATTGTTCTTAGAGAAATTAGACCCAACCTAAATCAGAGCTGCAACAAAAATGGGAAAATCTATTTGGCCATAGAACTCTGACTGGAGCATCTGCACACAAGTCCTAAAATCTGAATGAGAAAAAAAAAAAAGAAAAAGGAAATCACGCACTAAATCAGAGTAACAATTCACAGTTAAAAAGAAAAGAAATCTATTATTTTAATTAAAACATGGCAGGATTAAAAACGGTGCAAGATATGACTTGGTAACAAACTGTTTTTTTCTGGGAGTCTCCAAGAGCTAAGTGGTTGCTCGCACATTTTTCCACAAGTGAAGGAAATCTACCTTACCTAATGTCCCAAATGAACTCATGACTCCTCCAGCTGATGCAAGACAGTTGCTGGTCTGAAAACAAAGCAAAAAGGACAAAATATGCACAAGTAAAAAATATACGCCAATACACAATTTAATATTTTTGTGATTCGATTGGTTCTATTGTCACCTATCTCATACTGTATGATATTAGCAAAACATTCAATTAGGATTACACTACTAAATACTGTTATGTTGATTGAAAATAACCAACACTTCATTTAGTCTTTTTTTCTCCCTTTTATCATAATTTTTAGCATTTAGATGAATCCAACTGGATATAAAGTGAGATGCGTAGACCGTGATTTACAATATTCTACTAAATACTACCCCAAACAGCCCTTTGAGATTTCAACTGTGCCCCTTTTGATAATTTGATGACAGTTTTGGCTTTATATATTGTGCAGCTCCAAATATCTCTCTATAACTCATGAAAACACTTTTCTACACAGGCGGAAAAAAAAGTTGAGCCAGTTTATCCAAATGTTACCACTTGCACCACAAAAAAGGTAAACACACAAAGTTAAGAGAACAGCTAAAACAAAACATCTTTTAAAATAAACTTAAAAAAAAAAAAAAAAGAGACATTGCACGGCTACTGATGATTGTGTGAGCTCACCCTATAAGAAGCTGCAGCTCGGCGCAGTGGCGACATTGGTCTAAAGAGGTCTTCCTGAAGAAACTTGTTGGTAGGGATGGATGGCAGCCTGGAGCCAACGCCGCTCTGTCCTGAGGCAGTGGCTGCAGGAGGTAAGGTCAGTGCAAAGCCCAGACTCTCTGCAAGGCTGTCTCTGCTGCTGCTGTCTGGAGCTCTGCTGGAGAGCGAAGCAAAGAGCTCCGAGTTGTTCAGAGACCCTAGTGGCTCCTTACAGGCTTGGTTTACCATCTTAGTGATGCCTCTCGCTTCCCTCTTAGAAATGAGCTCTTGTCGTTTGCCAGGTGACTCTACTTTAACGCCGCGAAGGCGTGCTGGATGAGTTGCTAGGGAGGCTGGAGGATGAGGGGATGTGCTGCCCGACTTCGGCGAGGATTGTGCTTGTAGGTTGGACTGTATGCAAAGTGTTGAGTCAAAAGGCTGAGAGAGGAGTCTGGCTGCTGAAGGCGAGGGGGAGGCAGGTAACGGGGAGGGGGAGCCGATATGTACTGACGTGCCAAGCTGGGTTCCATCAGCTCTGCTGGTGAGTGCGTCGCTTGTGCCAAGCGTCCAGGGGCAGAGAGGGGAGGGAGAGTGCGGCAGCTGGTGCTGAGCCCCCACATCAATGGTCTGGTGACCTCCCTCATGCTGAATGGACATATCCAAGCTCAGAGGGTCAGAGAGTTCTCCGAACGATACCCCAGGCTGTGCCGGTACCACAAGTCCAACCGGCTCCTCCAGTATACTCAGCCCGACTGTCTCCACTGACGGCTCAACAGGGTCAAAAGGGGATTCGCTAGTCCCTCTAGTGCAGAGCGGTGGGAGCTGAGGGTAAACGCAGTCTTTCATCAATCTGCTGCCAATATCCATTCGAGACACTTTTGGAGGAGGGCGGATTTTTGCAAACGGCGGGCACGCCTCCCAGGGTTCCTCCTCCTGAAGCATGTAACATGAAGACGAAGAGAAAGAAGGAGGAGAGCGTCTGTGGATGGTGACGTGGGCAGAGGTTGCAGCAGCAGGGGGAGAAGAGGGGTCAGCAATTGGAGGCAGTGGGGCATTTGTCTGCCAAGGCTGGTTGATCTGTGGGAGGGAGCGAAAGAGGCGATGAAGGTGTGTGCTGGGAGGTCCAAGAGAGCTGGTGCCAGGATGTGGATCAGCAGGCGCCAGCGGTTTCACTTTAACAGACTTCTGGAAGAAGATAGAGAAGGACGCATTTCCAAATGTTAGCAGATGATCGTTAAACGTTAATGCATTACACAGTTTGTCATCCTGCACTACATGGAAATGCTACGGAAGCTCAGTTTCTCTCTGAGGCTCTATACTTCTATCATGCTGTCAGCAGATGATTTCTATCGCTGCTTAATTACAGCAAAACTTAAAGCGGTAACAATGTTGTAAATAATTCATTTCCCTTCTCATAAAAATTGACAGATAATGAACGAAGTTCACCTATGAAGTCACAGCAGAACTTTTATATTTGAAGTTCTCTTGATTAATCTGCTTACTTTACTACTTTACAATCAGAGATAAATACAAAGTATGATGTTTCCACAGCTAAAACATGTGTTACAGAAAAAAAATATTAACATTTAGACAAGTTTTCTGACCTTTTTATTAAGGTTCATGTCCTCCATCTTGGCTTTAAGCAGCTTCATTTTGGTCATGGTGATTGAGTTCTCCAGGCAATGCTGTGCAGCTGCTGAACTCTCTACATCCTCCTCAGCATACACATTGTACACCGAGCCACCACTGAAACACATGGCAAGCAAAAAACACTTCCAGTAAGTCATCTAATAATATCAAACTAAAAACACCCGCTTATTTTTCTCTTGTTTAAGCATATGATTACTGCAATGGCCCCATTTTGGCTGCTTTAAGCTCCAGGTGTGGCATCTTAACCGTAAAGGAGCTCTGGGTGCCTCATCGCAGGGCTCTGGAATGCAATTAAAAGTAACATTGTGCATATAGCTGAAACGCCTTTATATGCAAGGGTGTGTGAAGACCCCTGATGTAGTGGTGAACTGCATTTCTATAAAACCAATGTTCTCCTGTCTTTTTCCAAGAAGTTAGGTGCAGTCATTTTATTTTATTAGTGCAGCGTTTCATTTATGTTTAACCAAGTTAGCAGCAAAAGCAGTCAAAAATCCCGATCCATGTAAATTGATAGCATTGATAGCATTTGGATGGATTCAAATGGCACTAAAACAATAAAACCAACCTTAGAGACTCGGAGAGGGGAGTCAGGGTCCCGTCTCCCCTGTCAACCACTCGGAAGAAGCTCAGTTGGTCACCCTCGCGATACACAACAAACGTGACCTGCTTATTTGTTTGGCTCTTGTCCCAACCGTCCTCCTTTGTGCTCTCCATCAGATCAGCCACTTCCTTGATAGGATCCTCCAACGTTACTGGCAAAAGAAGCAAGAGGAGAAGGATTCTGTGATTAAAAATAGGAGCATGTCTACTCAATACAAGTCATTTATCAAATAGTTAAGATTTCTTTTTAAATGCCATACCCCTCCTGGTGTTGATTGGGCCTCCCCTCATGGCCAAAACAAGCTTCAATGTGCAGCCCTCTGCAATTCTGCAACAGTAAATGCCAGATTTAATATGCCAACAAAAAAAATTCCACACATTTGCGCCAAACGCTCTGACTCGAAGCAGAATTTCCAAGAGGTGGGATAAGATCTAGAGGAACCTAGGTGGGAATTTTACAGGGGAAGATGCTCTATTCTACTCCTGCAAACCTAAATGCATGCTGCAGTGTGATAAAGGAGCCTGGTAAGATTCCACAACAGGCTGTTCATGTGGAAAATTAAGTGACACGCATAACAATACAATCAGCTGCACCCAGCAGAGAACTGAAAGTTGCATGCTGCAAAATGATTAAAGTGGAAGAGCAAGTTCTCTAAATGTCCTCATATGGGGATGCTCTACAGCTCTGGATTATTTATGAAACTATGAAGACTCACACTCCACCCATAACAGCACAAAAACTTAAAAAAAAAATAAAAAATACATCTGGCAAATGACTAACTGTACAGAGATTAGGAAGTTTTGGCACAAGTGTCAGGGCTCCAAATGACAGGAAGTGTTGGTTTACCCATAATCATGTAGACAATGATCATCATCCAGCTCAAGATTGTTCCAGATAAGATGCTGCTGTGCAACAGGGATACCTTTATACAGTCAGAGAGAGGGGAGGAGAGAGAACAACCAAAGTTCACAAGGATCGGTTCATGTTTCACTAGTTTGACTAATGGAGGAAGGCCTTCAGACACAATGATACATGACTCATGACTGCCCCCTAAAGACCAAATAGGACATCTGCTGAAAAAGACAACATGAAAACAAAAATGATCCCCTACTATAACCATTCACAACTGTAAGGTTAAAGTTAGGTCATTAAAAAAAAAAAACATATCTGTAAAACTAAGCTTTTTAAAACATCAGGGTGGCTGAGCACACTTAAAAACTAAAAACGTAACAATTATCTACAAGCTGAGGGCCCACAGAACACACAGCTTTAAATGAGATTGAGTGTGTGCATGTTCGGGAAGCCCACTGTGTGGATGAACTCCTGACTCCATGCTGGGGGTAAGACTCAGTCTCGGGGAGTGAACAGTGGTTGCTTCATTGCTGAGCGGCGTGCGCTGCGAGAGATATCTTAAAGCTCACACACAGAGAACTTTGTACTTTTTCTTTACTAAAACCAAAGACAGTTGGGAGGAGTCAAAAAAGAAGGCGATGTAGTACAACAACCTTTACAGGTCAAAATAATCAGCACAGAAATTCAATACATTTCTAAAACAGCCTAAATAGACAAAACACATTGAATTTAGATATTTAATTAAAATACTTATTCTGTTGCAATTTCAATTTTACTCAGTAAAAGCACCCTCTGCTTTTTCAGAGAACTGAGAGGCAAACATTTATGTTAGATTTTGAATTGAGACATGTGAGCCATAATGACAGAGACCTATTGGTACATTGGTGGACCACAATGTGCTCACACAACCTGCAGTGCATTAAAATTCAAAACTTGTTCAAACCTGAGAAGGTGTAAGTGTAAGAGAAGCAAATTTGAAACACATGAAAGGAAAAAAAAAGGACCCTAGACTACATTTGAAAGGTTGAAACCTGACCACAAATTACATTTCAGATGAAGCTGAAAAACCATTTCACATAACGCCGATCCAATTCAACATCGCAAGAAAAGCAAGGAAAACAGCAAAACATATAACCAATAGAACACTCGTTCTTTTCATTATTTGAGTTTTGAAATAGATGATATAACTATAACTTATACTTGCAAGAATAAAATAACACTTTCTGAAAAAGCAGACTGAGTGAGCTTTGTACCTTCCAGCCTCTGGATCTTCGCTTTGACTGAAACGACAGCTTCAAAGCGCAAGACGCGCAGCTCAAAACAAGTTCCCGTCAGGGTTTCTATGAAAAGCTCCATAGTGTCATAGAAGGGAAGCTTATACTGAAAAGCTCCCACGCTGTCGTCATTAAAGAAGGGGGGCTCCTTCCTGTTGGTCATCGTGGGAGAATGGCAGACACAATTCAGAGGGTTGATGGAGCGGTGAGGCTAACCCACGGCGACGGAGAGGGGGACTGCTCACTCCACTCGTTACAGACACGCATCATGAAGGACGACCTCAGCTGCGAGTAGAGGCAACAAACAACAAACATCTGTCACAGTGTGCACTCACACTTGATTTTATTAAGTGCGAGTGTCAAATTAATGGCTCCAAAAGGTTCTAAATTAAGCTGGTGGAAAGCGACGCACCAATTAGTGAGTAATTGAAGAAAGACAACAAGGGGGGGTGCCAATTTTCTAGTAATATTATTTCACCAATGATGCAATTGAAAATGTTCACTTCTTTTAGTCTGGCGATAAACACTGATTGACACATTTCAGTTCAGTATAAGAGTTTTACACTGAACTGATATAATCCAAGTGAAATCCGATTTCACTTGGATTTGTAGCCACTCAGGGTACTTGCAACATATTTCCGTTTTTTTCCTTTTAAATGGGAAATGTCATTTAACAATGAAAATTTAAGAAGTTTATCCACATAAGCTTGTGTATGCTAAATAATGTGTCATTCACTTAGAAATCAATGCAACAGACTTTAAGGAGAGCCGTAAACCTGCTTAACGCCCGTGCATCTCTGTACCTCAGCTCTTTCAGCTGAGGTTTTCTCGATTCATTTATAGTTTAGGTCCTTCATTTAACGCTTTAACACTTACTAAAGGATACGTAATAAAGTAAAAAAAAATAAAATAAAAAGGAAAAAAAGAATCACTCGGAAGAGTCATTTGTAGGATATTGAAATTTAAACTGTTGTGTAATTGAGACACGCCACCTCTGGATGCAACAAGATGCAAATTTCTCATTAAACCTTCAGCAAAGTATTAATGTCTCTGGCCAAAATTCAAGAAGATCAGGTGTGCTACATAAGCTCATTGGTGGTATAAGGTGTCCAATGGCTCATCTAACTCTCTTGACAGATTATCGTGTGTCTCGTGAGTTAAACAATGTACTACATGATATAAACTGTAAGGACAGTAAACCAGAACACCCACACATTCCATTTAGTTTGAGTCAAACAAAACGTTAACATTTGAAATTAGAAATACACATGCTCGACTCATTTGAAGGCAAAATGATGATTACATTTTTAAATAAAAGTATATGATCTCGGTCCAATATGCCTTGCAAAATAACTGTTCAGAAGCAATAAACCTAAAAGCAGAGAGGCACCAATTAATGAAAGATAAATGATCAATATTGGAAAAAGAAATAAATAATCATCCCTCATTCCTTATAAAACATTAAAACTTTTAAAATGTGCGCTATGAAATAATTTAGCACCCATTCATTGGTTCAGTGCCATATCAGTGGCACGATATGGCAGCCTTGCTTCTGTCAGGCTGCACCAGGGCAGCTGTGGCTACAATCCAGTAGCTTCCATCGTGAGTGTATGAATGTGTGTGTGAATGAGAATGACTCATGTACCATGCATTTAAATTCTGTATGTCAATAACATAGTTGGTCAGTTTTGTGGTGCTTGACTGTCCTTATTGCCCACATCATGTCTAGATTTTGGTGACAAGATCTAGACGCGAGAGTGAGTTTTAGCATTCTCACTAAAAGTGCTAAAGCTCCTAGTGAGAATATTGCAGTGTTGGAAAGAAATGCGTACCTAAATGAGTGGCTAAGGAAAAGGGGGTTAATTTCAACTGATAGTAATATTAAGCCATAGTACTGAAATACAATGTTTTACCATGCCCGAGAGATTTTGAAGCACTATACAACATCAAGTACAAAAAGTTAAGAGTTGCACTTTTAAAAAGTGCGTAAATATAGCTTTAGAACTTTAAAACAGCAGTAGAAAGCATTACACAAAAGAAATGTCATCAAGTCCTGTAAAATACACAACATATCCTAATTTTGGAGCCCTTTTAACTTTTAAGATAACGTGATTTAAAAACTTATAAAAAAAATAAATATATATATATATATATATATACATACATACATACTTTTTTTTAGTGATTAGAGCACATTATTTTTTTATAGAGAAACAAATGAAACCAAACACTGCAGAATAACTTTCTGCTAGATTGTCTCTATGGTGGGACGAGGCCTCAGATATGTCACGGTCGCTGTTGAGCTAAAACAGGCCCACTGTCTAAAGAACAACGTTGGTTAACTTACAAACAACTACATCCGTTATCTGCTAAAGCGGCATTTACCGACGATACAACGAAAATACAGGGCTTGGTCGAAGCACAAAAGCAGAAGCCACAGGCTTAGGCAGGAGGAGGACATAAAAATGTTGCTAGCAGTAAAAAAAAAAAAAATGGAGATGAATGGAGTTCAAACCGTGTCATTGTTATTTCAGAACTCAGCGTCAATAGAAACATTTCACACGGGCATTTTTTAAACGTGCAGTCTTTCACTTGGTTACTTTTAACCCTGAATTTAAACAAACATTGTCATTCAACGCCACTTACCAGTAAGTCCCATCTAGCCGTCGATGCTACAGGCGTTAGCTTCCGTTGCCATGTTAGCCAACAACTCAAACAATGGCTTCCCTTCACGGGCTGCTGCTAGGCTACATTCAACACTGGCTTCGACTCAGTCCTTCTGCTGTAGCCGTTTAGGGCGAAACTGCCTTTAAAACTGAGCAACATCACGTATGACCGCAAAACCTGATCACAAAACGGAGCAGAATATACTGATCGATGAGCGTCGCCGTTGTGTGCTGGTTGGCGACATCTTTTACCTGTCAAAGGGGGCTGAACAACACCTACGTGACTCACAATTGATTGATTATGAAACGAACCAATAGAACGAGGCAAAGTGGGCGGGACAACAGGGCATTCTCAGTTTGTTTTTATTATTGGGATGTTGATAAACATGGTGATAAAAAGCGTTTTAAAAAATAACCTCTGCCATTTTGGCAATTAATCTATCACAATGCATACAAACCCAGCAAAAACAAATATTAGTTTAAAATAAAAAAAAATATTTTTGAAAGTATGATGTACATACTTTCAAAGGGAGGAAAGGAAGGACACCTCAATAAATGTTCATTCTTTATTACGAAATGTTCAAACATTTATGTCTAATATTTTTATTTCTCTCTGGAAAAGTAAGTGCATTAATTTCACTTGTAGATGAATGTTTTAACCCAAGAAACAACAAATATCAACAAAGTACCCCTCCACCCATATGTTGTCTTAAACCTTTTGAAACATTTCAGTGAGATGCTTCTTGTATCCATCTGCTAATCTCTGACAACTGAAGAAGCTGTGAAATGTGTGAAGGGCTTCTTGGATACAGACTGTTTCAAGTCACACCACAGCACCTCAATGAGATCAAGATTTGAGCTTAGACTTTTTGTTTCTTAATTCTAAGCCAGACTTTATTATGTTCTGACTTATTGTGATATTGCATGGTTCAGTGTTACAATAAAATAGTCTAATTTTCCCCGGCCCCTGCTCAAATGCATGGTATTAATCATAATGGTGAAGTGTCCTTAAAACTGTGACACTTCCAACTCCATGCTTCATAGTTGCTATGAGGTTTTTCCCTGGAATGCTGTCTTTGGTTTCTGGTGCATGACAAATTCAATTTTAGACTCGCCTGTCCTCAGAAACATGGCTTGTAAAAGTTCTGGTCTTCATCTACATTTTCTTAGTTTGATCATTGGATATTAGCCAGAAAGAAAATGATTTCCTCCTTGGTCACCTTCATGACCAACTGTCATGAAGGTCTTCAACTTGTAGACTATTTTTTTGTGAGGAATAGCTGTTTTCCCAGTTCTTTTTTGAGTCCTTTCTAGTAAACTTAGGTCAGAAAGCTCTTAACGTGAGATTCACACTCTCTTCAACACATTAAGATTGATATCTGAGTTTTAACCTTATTTAAAATGTTCCATGTTCTTATGTGCACCTGTAATTGATTTTCGCAATTTTAATGGAACATGAAAGTCCTTATCTATTCCCTACCACAAATGGCATTTTAAATTAAATTTATTTTTCCTTGTTATCCATGTGTGGAAATGTTAGAAAACCACACACACTTTCTTGATTTTAATGTTTACTGCTCTTATAAAAACTAAAGAAACTATTTATTGGATTCAACAAAATACAAAATACTCCCTTGCTCTGGAGTTAAAACAAGAAAAGCAATGATTGACCTGGAAATAATCACACATAATTCAGGTAAAATATGTTTCATTTTAGTTGTTAAAAAAAAGCATCGTCTTTATCATCACAGTCAAAGTTAGGAAATGGAGGAAATTCTTAATAAAAACATTGTCAAAAATTGACTAAGACAGTCAGAATGATATGGCACAAACCTAAAGACATAACATCTCACATGGCAAAGCCAAACAAATCAATATAATTTCTGCAGGCCTCAAGACTAAGCATAATGTATGCTTATAAAGTGCTATTATGTATTATAAAGACTAAACAGTTATATTAACTATGATGCCAGGATAATTTTGGAAACTCCGTTGAAAGATGAATGGAATCGTATTAATTACAGTCTTTGTCAGACAAAAAATAAGCCACGTACTGATATGATGTTATAGCAATAAATACTCTATCAACACTATAACATATCTTTTCTTGATCACTTAATAATGAAGCAAAAAAAAAAAAAAAAAATCCCACAATTTTACAAATTCCAGGCCACTCCAAGACATCAGTTCCCACCCAGTACGTTAAGTGGGTCATCAAATATGTTGCTGGAATCTGGTGCAGTACTGGTTTCCTTGGTGGGTGGAGTTTTCTTTGATTTATCAGGAGCCGTCGCCATTGGCTTTGCTGTGCTTGTTGTAAAAATGTCATCTTTGAAGGGCAGAGAGATATAACAATGTTAAAATAGGACAAATAAAAGGTGAGCACTAAGCAACCCAACTGATCTTCAGAAAGTATATGGCGGCATGCAAAAGTATTAAGTTTTGTATTTTTACATTTTGTCATGTTCAAACCTCAAACGTATGTTATAGAGATTTCATATGACAGATCTATACAAAGTAGTCCATAATTGTTGGCAGTTGTGCCATACGCTTTCTACTTTTGGATGACAGGCTGAAAGGTGCTCCATGAGACGCTCGAAAGCTTTAAAGATTGTTGCATAACCTAATTGTGCTTTCAATTACTCAGGTTCTTTCCTGGCCTGTCTGGTTCATTCCTTAGTTTTTGTGATGTTTGTTCTCCAATGTTCCCCAACAAACCTCTGAGCCCTTCACAAATCAATTGGACTGGGATTGAATTACACATTTGCTAATTGTGTGACTTCCCACTTGTTTCACTAAATTTCATCCATTGGTATCAGAGTAAAAAGAGCTGAATAAAAATGTATGCCTCACTTTTCAGACTTTGACACTTATTTATCCCCCATTTCATTATTACCCACTACTATGCTATGCTCACACAAAAAGCCCCCTAAAATACATTGACGTTTATGGTTATACTCTAAAAATGTGGAACACTTTGGAAAGGCATTGTAAATGTGTGACAAGCATCGCTGTTGCTTACCCATGTCGTCATCAAATATTGACTTGGTCTCTCCCTTTAACTTGGACTTCGGTTTTGGCTTAAATGTGTCTGTGAGGTCAGCAAAAATGTCTACATTATCGTCAAACAAGGCAGCATCAATGCTTTTCTCTTTGAGCTTCTTGTCAACTTTAGGCACAATGGTGGCTTCATCCTGCAACACCAATTCAGACAGGAAAAACAGGAATCAAATCTACCCTGGTAGCACAGATGAAACTTGTTACAATTACCACAAACAAAAAGGAAAACCTACCTGAAAAATGTCCTGTGTTGAAACACTACTGCCATTCTTGATTTCTTTGTTAGTTTTGGATGTGGCAGTGGCACTGCTGTTAAGTCCAAATAAGTCATCATCGTCATCTTCCATAAAGGGTGAGACTTTAGCTTTCTTTGTTACTGAATGTGGCTTAACATTTTGGAAAAGATCATCAGTGTGCGTATCAAATATAGAGGAGAGTTGACTGGGATCTATATCCTTCTTCAGTCCTGCCCCACTACTGGCCTGTGGCTCGATGCTCTTGGGGGTCTCTCTGGGTGAGGGCTTGTTAAAGACGGTTTTAGGCCCAAAGAGACTATCTGAGCCAAAGAGGTCATCTTCTTCTAATGGTAGTTGTTTCTTTGTGCTGCTGCTGTCCTTACTGGAATCTTTCGTTCCCGCTTTTGTCGGTACTGGCAATGACAGCTCATTGGGTCTAGAAGAGCTTTGAGAGGATGAAGGCTGTGAAGGTAAGGGCTTCGGTGAGGTTGATGCTTCGGATGATGAAGGTGATGCCGGGTTAATGGGCGTGAGGCTGGATTTGTCTGACGGGGGCAATGCTAAACTGGAGATACTGGGATTTGGCCCAAAAACCTCTTCTCCTCCGCTCTGATCTGTGTCCCCCTTCGACATTTTGACAGCCTGCTGCCTTGCCGCTCTGGACTGGGGTCTCCGAAGAGCCGAACCTTTTGCACGGCCCTGCAAGGGTAGGGAGATTTTAGCTAGTTACGGAGCAGATGCAGGTGCAGATAGAGAAATAACAGTACAGAAAGTGCCAAACTCCAAACCCACCTTGTGTGCACTTTGCAGAGTCGTGACCTGGACTGGTGTATCAAAGCTCACCCCCCCTTCACTCTCCTCATGTCCCCCTATGGGGGTTGAAACAGGACTGGGGCTCAGGCTGGAGCTGGATACCCCAGAGGAAGAACTCAGAGTCCCTGACATGCTGGAAAGAGCTCCAGGGAGCAAAGCAGCAGGGTTGATCATCAGACTGGCCTGGATGTTAAAAACAAACAAAACAAAATAATAATAATTAAAAAAAAAAAAATCTGTTGAAAATCTGTGAAAGCTGTGTAGTTTCTTTTTAAGATGACTTTACCTCAAGCAAGAAAATTCAGCATTTGTACAGAACCAATAGTACAGATTTGTATCACTTCTCTAACTAGTAAGTTCCTCTGTGTGGTTCAGAGAAAGGAGAAACCAGGACTGAGGATGGAAATGGTGCAAGAGCAACAATGAACAGCAAGAACTGCTGAAACTGCAAAGACCAGCAAGACAACTGTTCTTCATTAGTAAGATAAAATGAAATAACCATTTTCAGTTAGGACAGTCAATTTTAGCCAAAGTTTGGGAGAAGAATAGGAAAAAGCAGATGAAAAAATATGTCAAAGTAGCAATAATAAAGATCTTCCCCGAAGAGGAAAATAAGAGAAAAAAAATAGGTCAGTATTAAAGGCTTTTGATTCAGTTAAAAAAATAAATAAATAATTACTTGAAGTTTCCCAATCCTTGATGAGGATTCTTTAGGTTTTACAGGGCTTGGTGCTGGTTTCTGTGGTCAGATTACAGCAGGATCAAAATTGTGTTCAACATAAAATTTGTTTTATCTTAAAAAAAAAAAAAAACAAAAAAAAACTATCTTACAATTGAGAACAGAACAAAACAAAAATAATCTAAATCAGTAAATAGTTGCCACAGTTTTGTAGTACGGAACTGAAAAAAAAAATCTAAACCAATCAAAAACAGACAAATTTAGCCCACCTGAGTCTCTGAAACAGGATCAGGGCTCGCAAGTGGCGCTTTATCAAGAGGTTTGCTTGGTTTCTTTGCTAGTATCTATATAAGAAGGGAAATAAACAGTTGGTATTTTTTGTAAGTGTTAAAAAATTTAAATCCAGTGTTTTCTAAAAACATAAAACTGTATTGTTACCGGAGGGGGAGCTTGTTTGACAGCGCTGAAAATGTCATCTTCGTCATCGTCTGAAAACAGATTATGTGCTGCTGGTTTCATCGGACTGACCTTAGAACTCTGAAAATTGACCAAGAAAAAAAAAAAAAAAAAAAAAAACATACAATGAAAAACATTTGCAACTACATACAGAAGAAAATATTATTTGCAGAGTAAACAAAAACACAATGTTGTACACAAACATGTTTATGACAAGTTTGGCTTTCGGGAACTTTGAAGAAGTAATGTCATTAAGTGGCAAACAAACACTTTTTACTTTATGCAGTAAAGCAGTATGTGATAATGTGAAAAGTCAAATTGCTTGTTTGTGCATCAAAGTCTTGGCCAATACAATAAATTCTGATTCTCAAGAGAGAATGCAATTGCTGCCAAATTTTATTTTACAAAAATACAACGAGGAATGTGAACCAGTGGAACAGTAAATGTAGTTTGGAAGGCGTAAATAAATTTGACTTTAACGTCTGAACTGAACTTAGGACTAGTTCTTGTTAAGAGTGAACTCGCACAACAATGCAACAAATGCACTGACCTCAGCTTTGGTTGTGGCTGCAAAAATATCAACATCAGGGTCGTTGTCCTTCTGCTGCGTTTGACTGAACAGCAGCTCTTCGTCCTGGAAAACCCGTGTGCTCTTTTTCTGCTGTTGCTCCTCTGCAGGCTGCGGAAAAATTTTACATTTCAAATGCAGAGGTAAAACAAAAATGCAAATGAACGATTTTTCCCATATTCTCTGTTCTATTACAAGGCAGACAAACCTCTGGTGTCTTTCCTGCCACGGGCTTACTGGGCGAGAATATTGGAACGTTCCATTCTGATTCGTCTTCGTCATCCTCATCAAACAGACTGACTGTTTTTGTTTTGCCTTTGTCTTCCTTCTTATTCTCGGTACTAAACATTGGTGGTGGGGTACCTTTGGAGAGTAAGAGGTCATCCTGGTCCTCATTGTCCAGAGGGCCCTTTGTCTGCTTGCTGTTGAGAACGTCAATGCCACCAAACAGACTGACTGCCCCAGCAGGCTTCTTTCTGATTTCAGCGCTCTCCGGTGACTGCAGCGCTTCAGGTTTCTTTTCAGCTGGTTTCGGCTGCACCGGCGGTTTGTCCTTTGCTGGGGTATCAGAGACCAGAACCTGCTCCTCTGGCTTCGAGGAGGACTGCGAAGTGGGAACAGGCATCTGGGAAAATTACAGATAATAAAACGGTTATACGTGGAGGACGCACAAAAACACATAAGTGAACTTTCAAACATAAGGACTGCTTTCCTGTAAAAATTGTCTTTGACGAACAGTTTAGGTTTTTAGGACCACACGTTATGCTAACTCAATATCATCGTCTAAACCAGTTTGTTATGCTAAAGTCTTGTCTTGTTGATATGAGTGAAAGTGCTCTTGCATAAATATTCTTTTTGATAATTTAGAAATTTAAAATTCTCAAAATAATTCCCAAACATGAGACAGTTGTATCTACAAGAATAGTTTACCTTCTTGATTTCAACTTAGCGTCAAAAGAATTTTTTTTGAAAAATGATACATAAATCATGCAGAAGCAACGAGTTTAAGATTTTTGCTCACTCACTTTAGTTGGGGCTTCAGAGTTTGTGTGAACTGCAGGGTTATTGCCAAACAGAGATTCTTTTCCTTCATCATCACCCTCGTCTTCAAACAGGAGAGCAACCCTCTGGGGCTTCTTCTGACTTCACGAAGGCAACAGAACAAGAAGACGGGTAAATATTTAACATTTTAAAGTACAATAAAAGTTACAATGCAACTTGAGCCAGACAAGAGCTGCTTTGTTTTCCATCTATAAATGAATTAAGTTATTTACAACAGTATGTACCTTGACGTCTTTGTGTCGGCAAACAGGTCATCATCATCCTCGTCGTTAAACAAACTGCTCTTCTGAGGTATTTTAGTACTTGGGAGATTAGATGGGGCACTGGTGCTGGTTTTCATTCCTCCCGTTTTACTCTCCGCCTTCGATGAGCTACTTTTTGGACTTATCCACTGATCCTGACATTTCAGAAAATTACATATTTCAAATTCGGAAAAATCCTGGTTGGCGAGTAGAAAATATTACCTTTATTATCCTCATACCTCGTCGTCGCTGAAAAGAGAGCTGGATGCCGCTTTGGTGGGTGGCGGGATGGAGACTTTAGCTTGAGATGGTTTAACTTGAGATTTGACTGCAGACGCAAAAAGATCCTACAAGGTAAAAGGTTAGCATGTAGTGATGTCAAATAAAACAGGTCAGATTTTCTTTTTTGCAGTAATGAAACAGTTTTCACCTCTTCTTCCTCATCATCAAATAAGGACAGGGGGGTCTTGCTGGTTTTACCCAGACTTGAAGGGTCAGGCTTAGATTGACTCTTAGTGACTCCAGGAAATAACTGACGTCAACAAAAGGATATCAAGCGTTATCGAAATGCTTTGTGAGATTTCCCTCTTCTTACCATTTTGTTTCTACTGCGAACATTACCTGAGGCTCTTCATCATCAGAGAACAGGCTTGTACTATGAGGTGTTTCTGTTGGCTTAACTGGAGCCTTTCCAACATCAGCAGCAGCAGGAACAATCTGCAGGTCATAAATGTAAACAAAATACAAAAAAAAATAAATAGAGTTGTGAAAATTATACTATTTATTGAAAAAATCAAGAACAATAAAAACCACAAGCCCAGCAGAGGAGTAGTCACATTTTAAAAGAGATGCACAGATTAGTTTTCTTGTCAAAGACCACAAGTAAAAATTAAGGATGTAAACAAAAAATGTAGACAAAATAATGCAATGGTTTGACACAATACTTCCCAAGACATGTGGAATGAAATGTGAAGTTTTACTCTTCTCTTCTTGATATCATTTCTGCATTGCAGAGTAATGGGGTGCATTTTACACAGGACCTTTTTCACATTGTGTCCCCCAGGGCTCAATTCTTAGCACTGTTCTTACTGTGCACTGTCCATTGGCAAATAAATGTTAATTATTTTGAGCTTCTTAAATAAAATGTATTTACTTAGACGTAAGTTATTATTAAATCTATTTTTGAGCATTCCAGTTTTAGTGCATGTTTATTGCTGTGCTATAAACATTTGACTGTCTATGGATCAATGCACAGCATTTTGGAAACATGTTGTCATAATCGTGCTCTATAAATCAGATCTCATGAAGATTAACAAGTTCAATTAAAATTTTTATTGTATTAGGTGCCTTATTTTTTCCCCCCTCAATTAGGTTGTATTACTTATGTAAATAACTTAAATTCTTCTAACATATTATTCATTTATTTATTTGTCTACATTTTATCCAGTGTCTACTTAAGAAGCCATAAGTTGTGTTAGAAGAAAAACCAACCCCAACATTGTGACCACTGAAGACAATGGAGCACTTTTAGATTGAAATCCTGACATTTTGCAAATGAAAACAAACTAAATTGATGTGTGTTAGGGCTAAGTAGGCAAACAATAGTCTATCCTGACCTCTTCATTTTTCTCAGAGTCCTCGCTGGTAGACGTCTGCCGTTTTTTCAAGCCCTCGCTTAGCAGGCTTTTAGTTGCAGGACCAAACATGGAGATAGCCCCAGCTGGCATCTAAACATGAGATTGACTGTCACCATGGCAACACAACATACAACACTAGACATTTCTTAGAAAAAAGAATATTTTAATTTACCTTTTTCTCTGGAGGTTTATCTTTCTCCTCCTCAGACTCCTTCTTGCTTTGGGTTGGAGTCGCTGCTTTGAACTTGCCACTGAATATGTCACCATCATCATCGTCCTCATCGTCAAAAAGGTCAATTGAATTTTTAAGTTTGGCTTTCTCCTGTACAGCTGGAAATAAAATAAAATAATCAAGCCAAGATCCATTTGTAATAACTGCAGCACTAGTTAGGCGCCTCTTTCGTTCACTTACCAGAGTCTGGCTTTTTCAGGGTTTTACCACTAAAAAAATCATCGTCTTCGTCGTCATCAAACAGCCCCCCGCCTCCACCACCACCACCAGCTCCAGTGAGAGTTTGTGTGGGAGCTGTTTTGGTCCCAACAGCTGGGGTCCTATTTTCTTTTCTCTCCTCTGAGTCAGCGCTTTGTCCAGAACCAAACAGGCTGTTATCTGATTGGAGAAAGTTTGTTTCAGTACAATAAAGCATAGAAAAAACAAACAAAAAAAAAGGCTGCATGTTACTATTAAGAGCTCTTCTACTACCTGGAAATATTGATACGGCACCAGCTGGAATCTTCTTATCAGCTTTACGAGATTCTGAACAGCAAAATAAATGTTAATCTCAATCTGTGTATTTACTTTAAAAATGAATCGATTTGTATTTCTAGATTTTACCTGCAGTTTGAGATGTGCTTTTTATCTTTTCATTCATTACCCTTTTCTCCTCCATCGCAGGTTTTGGCGCCTCAGAGAATAGATCTCCCTGTATGATGCAATAGAACAAGACACATTAAAATCTGATCCCACCGCTTCCACGATACAGAGACAAAAGAGGAAATAAATCACATCACATCGTCATCGTCGTCAAAGAGGCCCTTTCCTCCGCTGAAGAGGCCGCTTTTTCCACCAAACGGGGAGAAGTCATCATTGTCGTCATCATCGTAATGATCATCCATCTTGGGAGGCTTAAACATGTCATCGCTATCCTCCTCAGCTGCTGGTAAAATTTAAATGAACAGTTTAAGTTTGGTCGGTTTGTTGCAAAAACTCTAATGGTGCATCTAAACGTAAGGCTGAACTGGAATGATGATGACTGTGTCCTACCCTGTGGTTTTGTAGGCTTTGGTTCTTTTCTGCCTTTACTCTTCTTCTTAGATGCCAATGCTTCAGGATAATGAAATGGTAGAAACAAAAGATCCATAAACATGCACATGTAAAAATGGCAGATGTATGTGAATTGAACTTGATGTTGTACTCAAACAAGCACTTTAATGCCAGGTTTTCAGTAAAATAAAACACAACTAGCCTTATCAAAAACAGGTGTAAATGGTAGCCCAGAAATGATCGTAGGACAGGCATATGCGATTTATGAGATGAATAATACAAGCAAGGCAAACAATTGAATGTTGATAGATGTGGTGGCTGAAAACTTTAGCTCACTTCTATAAACAAAGAGAACTTTATTAGTCCCTTTATATACAGAGAACATTAAAGTCTCCATAAATTCTTTGTGATGTTATTCTAATCTTCCCAAATATAAGTAGGCAAGCCAACAGCTGCATATTAGCTGTTATGAACAGCTGCATTTTTGCTTTATTGATCACTAATAATTATCCAACAAAATTTGGTTTCCTCAGCTGCATAACAGGTATACACAGACAAACTTTGTAATGTCGTAAATAACTGTGTCCTAGATGGATTTTACCAAAATGATTTGTGTGCAAATGACCAAACATGTTTGATACCTGAGGACCAAAGAGATGTAGGAATGGAAATCTACAGTGGATGATGTTGTGTGTGGTAGCTGGTAATGACAGGAACTTACATGCACAATCTCCTTCAGGTCGGGTCATTTGTTCCCCTTTGATTCGGGCAGCTAACTCATCTTCAAATCTGAACTCGCCTGTGTTCTGTGACATACAAAATATCAGCTGTAATTCTTTTTGGGAATCATCTGAAATTACCAAACACTTAAATAATAGTTTCCTATTTCAGATACTTTAGGTCTGTACAAAATTATTATTTTGTGTGACCCAGCTGTACCTTTGGAGCATCATCTTCATCTGATTTTTCAAATAAGTCTGAATCCTCGTCCTCCTCTTCTTCAAAACTAACCATAGATGACTTCTAGATGAAATTGAGGAGAAAATGTAAAACGTAATTGGTTTGGAGGTGAAGTTATTTTTTATATGGAGATAGAAAAATGACTTAAGATACCTTTTGAATATTATTGTGAGCATCAGGGTCCTCCTGGGAAACGTCATCATCGGAATTCTGTTTAAAAGAAAAAAAAAAAGAAAGAAAGAAAAGTTTTTCTATTAAATGTTTTTGAAAATTAAAACAAAACCATAAGATGTGAAATTAGAAGGGAAATATTATCTCACAAATTCTTCTTTGTCATTTTCACTGTCAACGACGCTGTCCCTGTCGCTGTCAACCGATAGTTCTGAAAATGACATAAAGGTTATTGAAGTCAAGCTGAGATACAGACAGAGCGGCTGTGAGAGTCTTACCGTCACTCGACAGGTCACCAAGCCCAACATCATCCTGCTCCATGAAGGCTTGAGAGCCAATCAGATACGGAAGTGGCCTATCCACATAGAGATCCTAATATGAAAATAAGTAACAGTCAAACTTAATTACACTGATCTCATCACATGTATTCCAGTCAAAACTGCAGTAATTGCCTTTTGCAATTATTCCATTTCAGAGGAACAACACACCTTGGGTTCCAGGATGGCCTCTACTCTGTCCGGGATCTCCTCGTCCTCAGAGTCAGAGTTTCCTGCCTTGATGTCCAGATGCTCAAAGGCTGACTCCAGTACTTTCAGTCCATAACTCACAGCTTCTTGCATCTTGGGGATCAATTCTGCCTCTTTTTGCTCTCGAGTCTTTTCCTGAAGTTCAAAGATGAATAAATAAAATATGAAAATACTTGCAAAAGTAGTTTCAGACTTACAAATTTTTTCACATTTTGTCATGCTACAATCAAGACATCAATGTAATTTACTAGGCTTTCCTCTGCTTGACCGACACAAAGTAGCACATAATCATAAAGAGAAAGCAAAATGTGACATGGGTTCATTTTCTCTCCAGTTAAAAAATGAAATATGACTTGCTTTTGTATTTGGCCCTGTAAATAACAAAACCCCTAAATAAAATTAAAATCTAGAGCAACAAACTGCCTTCGGATGTTCAGGAATGAGTAATTTATTCACTCATAAGCACAGCTGTTTAGTGAAGTACCATAGGCGGATTCTTTTTCCATCAGTGAACAAATGACATGAAAATGCATAGAAGACCTTTAAAGCGGGGTTAGTCAAGCAAATATCTGGCTATTAAGAAATAAAATAAGAATTACAGTAAAACTGAGACAATGCAATGTTCTCCTCCCATTTTACAGACATGCACTATTTAGTATTTTTGCTATCACATAAATTCCAGTAAAGTAAATTCACATTTGTGTTTGTAAAGTGACAATCTGTGAAAAGCTCAAAACGCTGTACTCAAGGAAAATGAGAGATGTTAGCAGGTTTGTGCTCAGTTACCTGTTCAGGCTGCTTCTCTGAAGCATCAGCCTTGGGCATCGTCTCCTCAACCTCCTCATCATACACTCTCTGTTACAGAACAGGATACACTGAATCATGCGTCGTCTACTTAAAAACTCCTCTGGCTCAAAAGAAGTCTAAAACTATCAATGTAAATTTAATTTGGCAAATACTATTAATGAATTTACGAGATACATTACATTTTCTATAAATTGTGTATTAGAGAGCATTAAAAAGTCATTGAAGACAGAGTGCAGGCGGCTGTCTGTGGCCTTGGTGTCCCGGATAAGGCCGTCCAACTGCTTTTCAATCTCATGCGTCTTTGACAACATTCTCTGCGAAAAGTCTTGTAGGAAGAGGAAGAGCTGTGAGATAAAAAGAAAAAGTCATTAAGAAAACAGGATCCATTGATTTCACAACTTTCTCAAGCATTGTTTCACTGATGCCTCAAAATTACAATACCACTTCTAGCTTACCCCCGAGTCGGCTGCTAAGGACCAGTTGGCACTCTGTTGTCGGATCTCCTCAAGACTCCATGGTCTCTCCCACACCTGAGCATCTTTGCTAAAAGCCTCACTTCGGCTTGGGCCATTTGCGATTCCATTTGGCAAAGTACTCATCTGGAATCAAATAACTTGTTGTGATGATGGAAATCAATAATTCATGCAGGCTTTTTAACGCCTGTCAACACATAAAGAACACAAAACTAAACAGAAAATTATCTTTAGTACGCATTTGTACCCAAAACGAACACAGGTTACCTGTAGGAGGAAATAAGAGCAAAAACACAAGTTGGAGTGAATGTTTCCACTGACAAAGACTTTATGAGAGTGAGTTTCGCTGCCTACAGCTACCTTGACATAAGTACCACTTGTGTATGGCATTAAATAACAATCAGTTTCATAGCTTTTCTTCATAGTACCTTCCCTTTAACATCTTATCACATTAAAATTACAAAGCTC
This sequence comes from Girardinus metallicus, assembly GCA_903067095.1. Lineage (NCBI taxonomy): Eukaryota > Metazoa > Chordata > Actinopteri > Cyprinodontiformes > Poeciliidae > Girardinus > Girardinus metallicus. Next base: position 24,566 of record CAEGAE010044773.1, read on the forward strand.
AATGCAAAATGGAAAGTGTATGACACAACTGCAAATCTACAATGGTCACTCAACTAAACTGAAGAACCTGGCAAAGAAAGTATCACTCAGAAAAGCAACATGAAGATCCGTGGTTACGCTGGAGGAGCGGCAGAGGACCCACAACTAAGGTGAGAGAATGACTACACAACTTGCTTTAATGCAAAAGTGGAAAACTTGTCAAATCGCAATAAAACATTATGGGGGCAACATTGTGCTATGGTAATGGTAATTTTATTCAGCTCAGCCAAAAAAAAAGGTAGTCGGATTTGATGGAAAGATTGATGCAGCTAATTGCAGCAGTGCTTCTCAATTCCAGTCCTCAGGCCCCCCTGTTCTGCATGGTTTCGATGTGCCTCTATTCCAGAACAGATGATTCAAATGATTGCGTGACCATCAAGTACTGCAGAAGCCTGTTAATCACCCACAGATTCAATCCAGTTGTGTGGCAGAAGGGAAACACCTAAAACATGGAGGGCAGGGGCACGTGAAGAACGGAATTGAGAAACACTGCTCAAAGGAAACGTGACAGAGGCGACATAAGACTTCAAATTGGAGTGGGGGTTGTCCTTCCGGCTCAAATTAATCTTCGCAGATGTTTAACAGCCAATTTGACTGCGCAAGGGAGAATGGTAAAAAAAAACTTAATTCTCTAGATGTGCAAAGCTGGTGGAGACATAACCAAGAAGAAAGCCATAACTGCAATGAGAGGGGGACTAACCACAAATGCATGCCCTGCTTTTTTTTTTGTACAATATCTTAAGCCTATGAATCATTTTCCTTCCACTTAACAATATGCATCACTTGTCTTGGTTTATCGCAGAAAATACCAACAAAATGAACTAAATTTGCATATATGTGACAAAACGTTATCAAATTCAAGAGGTATCATTACTTTTACTAAACACTATATGCTGCTCAGTCAGAAATTAAAACATATCCTGACAGCCAGATGTGTACAAGGCGGTGAGGAAAACAACCTAAGAGCATAACATAGAAGTTAAGGACAGCCTTAACTTTATCACAACCAGGAAGTTCATCATTGCTTGAAAGAGCTCAAAGCTTTACAAACAGTAAGAGTTCATCTGTGGGGTCAAAGGTTTAAACCTCTTTAAAGTAAATTACATCCAAAAAAAAAAAAAAAAACAGATAGCTGCTTAAAAGATTCTTAGCATCTTTAACATGCTTATGCTACTATGTGAAACTAGATAATTGGCAAAGTTTGTAACTAAAACATTGCTGCGTGTATTAACTAAAATTACAAAGACGGAGCTACCTTGCCGAAGAACACAATTCAGTTATTTAATGATTTGGCGCTTTTAGTGTCACCCAAAACAAATATTGAATTGTGAATTCCCATAAATGTTATAAACAGTTTGACTAGTACACTTGTAATGAAACACGACAACAGTGCCTTTATAGTGACGATACTAAATTAGCGAAATGTAATTTATTACGTCCCCATGAAGTTTCCAGAATTTGTTTTTTCAGGGAAAGCGGGGAGGGGGAACTGTTTAGCTAAGCTAGCATTTAGCTAACCAACATCAACACTGATGTTCCGTGTAGCATAAACGGATAAATCACCCTACATATAAGTGGTCCCACGCTTACCTTGAATATCTCCTGTCAAGCGCTGCCCACGACGGACAACTGCGGTCAGAAACGAAGAAAAAAAAAAAAACAAGATCGATTATGCAAAATTTGGCCTTTCCCTCATTGGTCTTCTGACAGGTCAGCCATATTCTGTCTGCAGACAGTCACCTGACTAGCGTTGCATAGCAACCAAGTAGAGAGGGGCGGACCGGAACAAACCAACAATGTGGGGGGGAATCCGACAGAAGTTGTAAAATCACAGAAGAAAGGCCCTTCTCTACTATGCCTGTGTGAATTATCTGGTTTAGTTTTAGACTGAAAGTCCTCTCTAGTCCTCCTCCTATATTTCAATTACCTTTGATAGATTTATTGAACTTTATATGGAAAACAAAAACATTTGACACACCAAAAAATGTAGAACTTCCACCAATAAATTTAAGAGAAAGTGGTTCATAATTTTTTTTTTAAATAACCACAATAATATATAAAACACCTTTCCCAAATATTTGTTTTGCAACTTTTGTAGAATTCAGTTTCTTACTCTACAGACACTTTAGCAATCATTCTGCAGCATTGCTGAGGTTTAAGCAATTCCTGTTTCTTTATCTAAAAGATTGTTTGGTCTAGTCTCTCACCTTCCGGATGAGACACTAGACACAATATTCCAGATTTTCAATGGAGTTTAGGTCAGGCTGGCCATTCAAACACAGTAATGCTATGGTAATTTTACCAGGCATTGGTACACTTCGCAGTGTGAGCTGCTGCCAAGTTCTGCTAGGACATGAAATGAGCATCTTTCCAAAGCTTGGCAGCAGAGAAAATCATGGAAATTGACTAAAGTTTCCCGGCAGATGGCTGCACTGAGTTTGGATCTAATTAAAACACCAGCAGATGACAGCTCTCCCTGAATCACCACGGTGGACATTTCACTGTTGAAGTTTAGATTCTGTGCATCTTCACCCTTCCTTCTTTCCTCGTCTAAATGAAATGCACTACTGACTTCCATCTGAAAGATGATTTTGGGCCACTTCAACAAGTGGCTAGCTGTAAGCCATAATCATTCAAATCAACAATCAATTGAAATATATCACTCTGTACAACTTCCACTTTAACTGAATTATCTTTGATCAACTGAAATTCGTTTCATTCAGGTTTAAAAAATGAGCCTGAAAGATATATTTTTCTCGTGTTGTGTAACCAAATGTATGAAATGACTTTTACATCTCAGTTAATCTTCAAAGTCATTTCAACATTCAAGTCAGAAATTTCAGCTGAAATTTTTGTCACCAGCCCCTAGAAAAAATAGCTTATAAAATACAGACATCATGGAAATTCACAAATAGTTTATTTTATGTACTTGAAAAAGGCCTAAAAATATTTTAATAATTAAAACTATGCCACAGTGAAATCAACAAGTATGTCATTTTTTAAATAACATGACAAAAGCTGCATTACTGACCAATGTCATTAATGGAAAAAAATAAATGTGAAGTTAAAATATATACATTTTTAACCTGTAAACGACAACACAAAAAACCAATGCGGAAAAATTTTGAAATGTTTTTCAGCAACTTATTAAACAAACTAAATAACTTTTAATATGTGTGCAGCACAAACCAAAACATTAACAACACTTTTGACCTCTGTAAACTTTGTATTTTAAACGTTTTTTTTTATCATTATGTAAAGTTTTATAGAAACCTACTATTGCATACGGTTAACCTGAGAATTACGTACTCAAAAAGACGAATCAGTAAGTAAAAGTGCAAATAATTTTTACTTAAAGGCAAAAGGTTTCAACAACCAGAAGAAAAGAAAATATATGCATGACAGAGATTCACACGACAGCTTCAGGGGGTGGCGTTTTTTCCCTTTCAGCAGTCTGAATCTCTGTGTCTGTACATTCTTTAGGACTGGGATCAATTTTCTCATCCACTGCTGGAGGCTGCATCACAGGCATTGCTTGGTTTAAGTCACCAGTCACTTGCTCCTCTGTCGCTGTCGTTTCTCTCGCCTTTGTATCGTCTTCCTTGTCTCCCGGATGTTCAGCTACTTCCATGTCTTCTTTAACCTCTGTTTTTTCATTTTCTCCTTCTTTATTTTCGGCAATAAAAGTCTCATTCTCATCAATTATTATGGTTTCTTCATTGTCTTCAATGAAAATTGCTTCTTCATCGTCTTCAGTGTTCCCGAAGGTTTCCACAGGCTGCCAATAATCATACAGCTTACCCTGCAACAAAAATTATAAAACATTGCAAAGATGGTTCAAATCGCTGCCAATGTCTTAATACATTCAAAGAAACGGTGGTGAGGGAAGTAATTATGTGTACTATACATTGAGGGGTCTAGTTTTCTGGAGAAGCATCTGCCACTTTGTGTAGATCCTGGCTACCAGATCCTTCACCTAGAAGAGGAATACAGACATAATGCACAGCTTTAAACATATATAGTTTGCCCCTGTCAAACAAAAAGCTCTTTCTGATGTTGCTACAGACGATGCCGCCAACAATAGAAAGTTTCAGTTGGTAAAGAAATATCTGCATGAATAATTTCGTGATAAAAAGGAGCATCTTTATATCTCTCTCTCAGGGAGAGATTTTGGTCATTTTGTACCTTAGTTTTTTTATATGCCAGACTGTTTCAGTATAAAATGATGAAGGCTACTGCTGCATGTTTGGTGCTGACAACGTGCACAGTTGCACCTGCCAAGGTCATTTTCACTTTGACGTGATGGTACAGTAATTTTTCATGTTAAAGCCACAGCCTACTGTAAAAAAAAATCTCATTAAAGGAATGTGATGAATAACATCTAACAGCTTTCTTATTTTGATTTGATTGAAGTCACAGGGTGTTATTTTGAGTCAAGAATCTATACTTGAGCGAAATTGGGATGCGAAATGGAAAACTGACCTGGAGCTAGGGATGGGAGAAATGGACATTAATTTTTATGTCAATATTTTGTAACATTTATGGTGTCATGGTAACGGCCTTTGCAAACAGAGGTGAACAGATAATTGTTGGGTTTGATGGCAGGTCATTAGACATGGACAATAGAGCCCATATTTTGTCGCTGGTGTGTTGCATCACCACATCAGAAATATAAAGTAGTTCCCAAAATTGCAAGGCAGTACAAAAATAATGTCCTAAGACAGAGGAACTTGTGGAGTTTTGTGATTTTTTTGTAGTTTTTCTTCTAAAAGCAGTGAAGTCAATAAATACGGCCTTTTAGTAATAAAATGTGTACTCTGACACTTAACTGTTCTTATTCACCTCAATTATGTTTTGCACAGCCAATTAGCACTTGAAAAGACAAAACTGTAGTGATTATGAAAAATTGTAAAATGTACAAAGAAGTTTAAACTGAAATGTTTTCAGGAAGCCAGGTTTAAACATCTGCCTAAATATTTTAGTGAAGAAAATGCTGTAATGCACATCTATTTGCACCGGATCCAGACACATTTTTGCCATTTATATTTTGAGGTCGTCCCCACCTTGCTGCGGTAAAGACATTTTTCGCTCTCTCTGATGTCACATTTAACATGCGTTTCCAGTTCTGATGACAAAACAAGCAGCTGCGCCTAAAGAACAAAAACAAGAAAAACAAATCTCCTTAAGTTGGATTTCTAGTATCCAATATTCCATTGTGATTTGTTTAAACTAAACTGAATTCCAACAACACTGTATTTAGAAAAAACAAAAAGAAGTTACCTTCTGCTGATGTCTGAAGACCTCTAAATTGGATGCCTCATTTGTCAGAGTCAGAAGGCTGTAACACATGTAGTAGGCCTGAAATGCATAAGAAACTTGTGTAAAAATAAAATTGATATCCTCCTTTTGTGATGCTACTCCTTAAATCCGTCCTCACCTGCTGGTCTTGAGTTGCCATCTCCTCCTCTTTGTCTTTCTGCTGGATACTTCGGAGAAGGGCGGAGGGTTGCATTTGAGGAAGATACGGCCTCAACTCGGCAAGCTGCCCACCATGCAAACGACATTGTTTAACATGACTGAATTCAAGCTGCTGTAGAACGGATGTCTCCAATACTTCAAGAGAGCTTACCGGAAGTTCTTTCTCCACAGGGATATAGGTGCAATTTCCATCCAACAACTTAGAGATGAAGCACATGCTTAGATGGCGGCGGAGTTCTCTACTCAGAGAAACCAAGAAGGAAACAATGAGATTTTAACTGAGAAAAAGATCATAAAACTAAATCCTTACTTCTAAAATGCCTGATATTTATGTAATGTTTTGCATTATAGGATTTGAAACCACCAGGTTTTTGCAATCTCACTTGAACGTTACGATACTTTTACATATTTAATATAATGCAAGAAAACTAGCTTTAAAATAAATGCATTAAAAAATATATACTTACTTTCCACATTTACTGTCAGGTAGGAGTTGAACCAGGAGGCACATGTTGTGATGATCATCTGTTAAATCAGTCAGGGCTTTACAGACTCTCGGCAGCTACAGCGGAGAAATAATGTGACGTCAGCAATTTAAACGCAGCGTAAAGTGTAAAGAAACACAAAAAACATTTTTGCAGAGTGGGAAGTGATTTTTCTTGAACTGACCACAGAAGACCAGTCCCTGATGTTGTTGATTATTGTATACAGCAGACAGCTCACTGCTACGTTGGACTGGAGGATTCGCCGTGTGTCGAGGCTGATTCTTCCCACCACAGTTAGCAGCAACAGCAGCTCGTCGTTGCTGTATGCGTGAGGGCAAAGGCCCATGCAGTAAGACAGGTACTGGGAAAAATGTCAAAAAAAGAAAAAGCAAAACAAGAAGGAATAGCGAAACTGGTTAGACAAGGTTTTCTTGTTTTCACTCTAATACGCGAGGTCTTGTTACAGTAAAATCAGTTGCATAAAAAAAAAACAAAAAAAACAACCATAACTGTTAGCGTGTTTTCACACCTGATAGTTCAGTAGATTCTGTTCAATTTTCTTAAAATGTTGCCAAAATTGCAACATTTTTATTATTTTCAGTTGTTGCGGTTCGTTTTCACACTGCACTGCATCAAACAAACAAAACTCTTCGAAAAACCTCTTCACCCCCTCGCCTATGGTGGGGGTCCGTATTAAACGTTTGATTGCACATTCACACCTCCAAAAAATGAACCGGACTTTCCAAGCAAACAAATCAGAGTTCGATTAAAGCGGGGTAAACAGGACTTTTATTTTGTTAATAACACATATGATATTCAAGAAAAACCTTTACTGAATAAAGGTCAATCTTAAGTGTAACAAATTAAAACTTCCTAATTGCTCACCTTTAGGATGTTTGTGCAGTTGTGTTCAGGGAAACTGATCTCTTCATTGTTGTTAGAAGGAGACTCACTTTTGATATAGACATCCTCTCTAAACAAAGAAAGAAATCCTTGTCATTTCAAATAAAGTGACTTTGTTATTTCATGTCTTATTTCTAATTGCAAAGCAGCAACGTGACTGATTCGCAGAGCAGTCACTCACAGCAAATCTCCCTCTGTGAATGATGGCTGCAGACTCTCAAAGGGGAAGAGTGTCACAAATGCAGCACCCATGTTCATAAAGACCAGTGTCACATCCGCCAAACTGGGAACCCAAACTTCAAACTTCTGGTTGTCATTGTTCACTAAGTGTACAGACAGAAAAAAAAAAAAAAACATCAGTACTTTTCCCTCAGTAAAAAAAAAATTAAAAGCCAATGAGGGGAGATGCTAACCTATCTGATCAGCAGCAGAACAGGCGATGTCACAAAGGGCTTGTAGGATCTTATTGGATATGATCCTTTCACTATGGACCGACATCATCTATGAAGAACAGGTAAAGGTTTAAAAACTGTTTCTATGACACAGCTACTGTAAAGTGTGTTGGGCGTACCTTGAAAAGAAAGCGGGTAACCTGAGCTGGACAAGGTGAGTTACAGTAAGCTTCCTCAAACAACCCAACATTCAAGTGCAGTCTCAACTGAGCAGGACTGGACCTACAATGAGACAGGAGACATCAGGAGACATAAACAAACAAGATGAAACTTTACACTGGTTCAACACCATTAGTTTGCCAGCGACCAACAGAGGTTACATTGTTGAATACAAGCTCAAGTACAGGAAGTTGCACAAGGCTCAAGCATAAACAAGGAAATTATGCATGCTGAGGAACTTCCTGTGGGCTCTCTAAATGGACTTTCTGAAAATAGAGGAACGTTAAATGATTCACAGCCTTTTGGTGATCTGATCTACTGTCACTACAATCTGCTTAATCATTGTTTTAATAATTTTTAGAAAAATAACCTATATTCAGACAGCTCATTTCGCTGTGACATCTTTTGTTGCAATTACAGCTACAAGTCTTTTTGTGAGTGTTTCTCCTGGCTGTGCACATGTAAAGGCAAACTTTTGTCCATCATATAGAAAACTGCTCAAGCTCAGCGAGATTTGACGGACAGGGTCTAATTTCTCCACGTCTCTTCACGGCTTACAAACAGGGTACAAAAGTATACTGAGCTGAGAGGAAATGCAAGCCACGCTTTTTGATTTTTTTTTTTCTCTTCCCTTCCCTACTACTATGTATTGTAACATCAGAAAATATTACATGTTTAATATAATATTAAACATGGAATATTTTTGCATAGTACTTTGGATTTATCTTTTTACAAAAGCAAATTTAAGTTCCATATGAACTTATTTTCTTACGCTAAAGAAAAGGACAAAACTTCTTTTTTCCAAGCCAGTAACCAATTCGTAAGCAATGTGATTATGGGACAAAAGTCAGAGAAAAACAACAGTAACTATGTTTGATAAAGAGCAAACAGAATGCTCTAGTAAAACCTACACTCTAGTTAAATTACCTACACTGGTGTTTTAGGGCACGCATTTAAACACAGTTTCTATTACAAAGCACTAAGAGTTGTAAAGTGACTCCACGTGTATAAACAAACACACACACGTACTCCTTACCAAATAAGGGTCTTCTGAGAGGCCCCTTGAGGACTGACGTGGCACTGCCTGAGCTGCAGTGAATCCTGGTGAAAGATTTGGCCAAACCTTTCCAGGTTAAAAACTATCTCCCCTGGTGGGATTTCCCTGATTGCAGCAGACATCAATGAGAAGTGCTGCAGAAACTCCCTGGAGAACAAATTATAGATCAGTTTTAGTCTACATTAAAGTCATGTTTGTCCCAGCAAGCCCAGAGTATTACTGCCAACATGCTTCTGTTTCTCTTACTGGTGTTCATTGGCAATCTCCTCTTGGTTCTCCTCTGCCGCCTCATACTCAGCTAATCTCAGGAGGTCTTCATTGCAGGCAGACAGAAGTTGTGCTTCAATCTCCTTTGCTCTGATAAACATTTAAACAAAAGAGAAAATAAATTGAATATGGTCCAGAGACATGAGAGAAAAACCAATAAGTAGATTTTTTTCCAGGATTATGTACTTCTTGGTGTTGTTTATCTCCTTCAGCATCTGGTCCAGGTTGTTCTTGTAGACTCCTGGCTTTGTGGAGGATGACAGCAGGCGCTAGGTGAAGTACAGGGAGACAACCCCCCCCCCCTCCATCAAAACCAAATTTTAAACAACATTGATCATGTTGCATGTTCAACGTTATGTGCAAACAACACAAATTAGAAGGAGCTTACCGTTTTTGACTGAGAGCTACGACATCCTGGCATGCTCGACTCCGAGATGGTTTCTTTCTGCGGCATGTCTGGAGGCTTCGCAACGCGCTCCATCATCTCCTGGAAGGAGATCAGGGGCTCCTCCTCGCTGCTGTCAGAGCTCTGGCTTGGATCTATATCATATGAAATGCTCAGGCCAAGGTCTAGTTCAACGTCAATAGAGTCTTCTTCTTTCCCCCCCTTACTCCCATCACTGTCCTCCTCCTCTACTGGTGGGGGCTTTGTGCATAGAGGGGAAGTCTCTTGCACAGAGGCTGCTGTGTCCATCTCCGAGCAACGCAAACCCTCACTGGTTTTAGGTTTCAGGGAGAGGTTGTGCTGAGGTTTAAAACTCTCGTCCTTAGATTGACTTCTTGAAGAATGGACAGGACTGTGTGTGATGCCTCCATCTTTAGGACAAAGTTGAGATTTTTCCAGTTTTAGTCGCTCCAAAGTCACAGTTGGCAAAGAGACAGTCAGGTTAGAGGCTGGTGAAGAGGCTGCATGTAGAGGTTGTGTGACCGGAGGAGATATGGGCGCAACTGTTAGACTACAGCTGGAACCTTTCTTTGAAGTGGCTGACTTTATCGTTTGCTCTTCCATCTTACACTTTGGAGCCTTACATGCAGGCCTGACAACATAAACGTTGGGGTCAGGGGTGAAGAGCTGATCTATGTCGTCAAGGACAACCACTGGTTTTCGTACACGACTAGCTTTACTGCGTTCTGATGTGCTACAACTCAAAGAACTTAAACTAGGCTTAGATACTGGCTTTGGAAAGATGCCCTCTAATTTTCTGCTTTCTGACTTAACTGGTACACTACAGCCAGCGTTGGAGTTACTACAAACCGAACCAACATGTGGAGGTTTGCCGCACTCCTTATGATGAACTTTAGAAGAACTTGATTTGTGCTTTTTTTGGTTTTCCTCATTTTGATTCTTTGGACTCCCTTCACTCAGAGTTGAAGTTAATCTTAATTTCACTATATTATTCTCAGTGGTAATAAAGCCTTTCTTTGCCCCTGTAGATGGCGTTTTCTTTGGACAAACTAAGTCTAACCGCGAGGGTTTGAGTGTGGATGACAATGCTGAGCATGCCGGCTCAGACTTCAGAAGCCTGTTTGTTGTTTCAGGCGACAACTCAAAGACCGAGGAGGTTTTTGGTGATGGCTGGCGGTCCAGTGAAGATCTTGGTGAGGTGCCAGGAGTAAGTCCGTTTGTCTCTGTTGTTCCATGGCTTATTCCTTTGTGACAAGGTTTCTTGGTGTTCTTAAAGCAAGGCTCCCCCTCTCTGCGTCTCTTTTGGGATGTGCTATTAAGATCCATCACTATAAACAGAAAGAGAGTTTCCTTTCAATTAAATTCTGTAATGCTTATAGGGGCATCTTAATAATACAATAATAAAATGAGGGCGACAATATAGCTTGTTTGTTTTCTTTTTGACTTTAGAGAGCTAAAGAAACTGGATGACAAAAAGTTTAACTCCGGTGCCTCCAGTTACTCCTCCCCTCTCGTTTCCTTGGTAACGGCTAAACACAAAGAGTGCTAGTTTCTTCCACTCGGGCCGAACAGAATACACGGACAGATAGCGAAAATGACAAAAGTTGAACAATCTTCAACTTTCTTGTGTAGCGTCGCTAGCCCGAGTGCGCACGTCTGCGTATATGAGCTCGAAATTTCGCATGAACGAATTGCGCCGTTTGCTCGTCGGTCTGAGTGCAAACGTCTGTGGCTTCATCGCGCAACCTCCATAGAAATAAATGGAGACGGAGCAGCGCTGTCACCCGCCGTGACAGCGCGGGTGACAGCGCGTGACAGTGCGTAGTCTCTGTGCGTAGGACCACAGAGACTACGCACTGTGGTCCTAGTCTCCTACCACAGTGCGTAGCATAGAGCCCGGTGAGGAGGAGCGAACCGGGGAAGCGCAGATTTAAAAGTCTAATTAAAACATAAAAACTAGCAACCTACATATCTGCACCGATGCTTTCTTGGGGACCGTCCTTTAGGACTGAAACAATTCGAGTACCTCGATTGTTAAAATTCCTCGAGGAAAATGTATCTGCCTCTGCAGACCAGGTTATTATTTGCGTTGCACAGCGCTCTCACTTCCGCCTGAGTTGTTGACGGAATTGGAAGTTGGCAGAATAACTCCCGAGTTTTTGTCGTTTTTCGGGGGACCATTAAGCGTCCTTAAAATGACGGCAGCTTTTCTCCTCCCGGATCTGATGGTTCAGAGCGAACGGCGGGGATGATTTATATAAGTGAGCGGATGGACTGAACACTGCGGACGGCTGTGCTTTAGATGCGTAGCTTAACCGACTAACCGCAAAAATAAATTTCATATCATCCCAGTCGCAACAAAGGTGTGGCGGAGCGCGTTGTGACTGTACACAGCAGGTAGATGTGTTTCTGTACGTATGCGACAGGTGTCAAATCCCGTCGCATACGTACGCTTTATACATGAGGTCCTTGGTGAGGCTCAACACTCAGTCCTCCAGTCACAGACCGCACCAAACTCCTGAATGGGCTTTGCTTCATAATTCTCTGCTAGCTGTGTTTACACCTGTTGCTTGTGTTCTTTTCTTCTACCACAGCTTACGAAAAACTATTCAACTACTGTAACTTTCTGGGAAACTTTATTTTGTGCTGTCATTTTCTACAAGCCATAATCAAACTCCTCAATTACTAAAGAGTTGAGACTGAACAAGTAAATACATAACTGTAATTGTCACAATTTTCTTTTCAAATATTATGAAAGTAAAAACCCACAATCGTTAATAAAAATATTACCTGGAATAATGCTTTCTCTTGAACGTGTCTGTTCATGTTGGTGGCTCAAAAACAGAAAAAAACAAAACACCCCCCCAACCCCCCCCAAAAAAAAAAAAAAAAAAAACAGAAAAAAATAGTTAATAGTTGTCCATTCAAATACATTTCAGTAAATGGGCTAATCAACTAAATCACCAAGTTATTATTACGTTATGTCAGAGGGGTGCCCAAAGTTGGTCCTCGAGGGCTGGCATCCTGCATGTTTTAGTTCTCTCCATAGTAATAACAACCTCCTCAGCAAGTCTATGTTCTCCTTAGGCCTTCTAATGAGCCATCATTTGAAGCAGGTGTGCTAAACCAGGGAGAGAACTAAAACATGCAGGACTTTGGGCACCCCTGCATTATGTCATCATAATGACTAATGGCAAAAGAATTTAGAGTAATTCCTTATGATCCTCATGGTACTATTCTGATTTGATTAATGAATTCATTTGTTTGTTTATACAGATTTGGAGAGTTAATGTCAATAACTGTTCTTGTCAGTCTAATGCTTAACTTTGAACTCTATAAATCTAACATGATGATCATTACAGGCATAAATGATGAGTTTCCAAAAATCACCACCTGGTTCCCAAGATCAACGTCATACTGTTTCAGTTGTTAAACTTAGATTTAAAACCAGCAATGGTTATATCTAAAACATTTGTTAATTGATTTTATGTATGTACTTGTAATAAAGAATTTTTCTTAAATTCAGCAGAAGTTCTGGTGTTGTTAAATATCAGTTAATTATTAGGTCGGGTTATCTGTCAGCTTAACAAACAGGCTGGTCTTATTCAGTAGTTTGAAAACAGGGCTGCCTCCCTATGGATGATGAGTGATGCTACCTTAGTTTTTACATCACAACTGTCTGTGTATTCCCCTCAACCAGAAATGTGCTCATTTGTAGAAATTTTGCCCCCAGCTGACCGGCAGTGCTCAGCAACAGATGGGGCAGAATATGCTCCATATGGGGGGAGACAATTTAAAAGGACTGTTGTACTTTCTCTAGCCTATCATTAAAAGTGATTTTAAAATCAGAGACAGTACGAGGGAGAAGCTTAAGCTTCTTTATTTATTTTTTTTTCTTTTTTGCCTTTTGAAATAGGCAACCGGTCCTTGTCTATGCTTTTAAATTGGACAAGCAAAATATAATTCTGCTACTACATACAGCCAATAAAAAGGCTTTTTAATAGTACAGGAGCTACAACGCTGTGTCTGAAGGGTAAACTATAACTAATAGTTTTGCATTCTCTGCTGGTCTCTGGTAGCTCTCTCACAGCCATTTGCTCAACACCAGGAAGAAATCCCTTTGAGTCGGCACGAGGATGCGTGGAAACTTTCTGACTGCCTCAGAGCGAACACTCACACAAGATTTGTACAGATGAACATTGTGTAGGAAATCTCTTAGTATTCTGAGCAGAGCCTGGCAGAATAAGTGTGAATAGTCACAGACACTTTGCATTAATTTCTGCTTTAATGTCACAGAAACGCCATGTTTAAAGAGAGAAAGAATTACCTTATTTGGGTCTTCTCTTTGTGACACATCCTTGTTTTTTCCTGAGTTGGAGGACGGGATCTTGGATTCAGTTCCTTGATCCTGTCTGGAGAGGCAGGAAGGGAGGGGGCTGCTTATATTCTTCCCAGACTGAGGGGATGGAGAATTAAATATAGTGGGAATATAGGTTCTCTCAGCTGAAGTATGAATCTTAGTTTGGCTGGGTGAAACAACTTGAGGCGAGGTGAAATATCCTGAGCCCAGCCGTATCATGTTGTGCTGAGGACCCAGATTTTCCCTTGCTGGAGCGGCACCATTAACCGGGCTGCTCAGAACATGGCCATGAGATGGAGGAAAGGGCTTCAAAGGACCAAGTCTGTCTTTTAACAAAGAGTTCACAGGGGAAACAATGTTCGTGGAACTACTTGAAACGAGAGCTGTCGGATATTTCATTCCTGCTGGATGCCAGTTTGGGCTCAACTTGTTCATGTTGCATTCCTCCGGAGTCTGGAGAGGCAAAATTCTCCTGGGTGCCGGATGGGAAAGCAAGTTTGGGACTTGAGATGGCTTGATTGGAGTCTCTTGGGGAAAAGATGCGAAATGTGAAAGCGAGTGTTGCTGGAGTGCAGGATCCATCACTGCAAACAGAAAAAAAAGACATCTTCGTTCAACGAGATCAACTGTTGTCACATTTCCGAGAAACCCACACAAGCACCTGTGGACTTATTGAAAAGTGGCTACAACAGGACAGTATTCACCAAACCTTAAGTCATGTTTGGTTTGTGGAGTTTTACTGGCAGTGGTAGACGAATTCAAATCATCTTTCTTTCATTGTTTAGTATGCCTTTAAGATTTGATCTGATGAACTACTATGAAAAAAAAGGACTGAATTTGCTGAAAATAAAAATGTATGTGGCACAACCACTTCCACATCCTTAGCCAGAAATTTCAGTGATGGAAAACACAGTACATATGGCAGAAGCAAAGCCAGCAGACAGCGCTCAGGCCGCTTTGGAGATCTACACCAGCCTGTAGAGCTCAGAAGCTGATGTGTCAGCTTCCGTGATAAAAAAAAATAGATATCTATATATATATATATATATATGCCTGGGAACCTTTCATGGTGCAAGCAAGAAGGCAGAGGAGCAGGGGTCTGTGGCCTTGAGAAGTTACAGGGAGTGTAAACAGTTTGTATTTTACACTCCCAACTTTTTTTTTTTTTTTTAATCAGTACTTAGTGTTTTTTAATCAGTACTTAGTGTTAATCAGTACTTAGAATAGACACCTCTGAGAGACGAATTAGAAGACTGAACAGTGCCATAGTTTTTGCTAAATTAAACTAAAATCTTTTAAATATTTGTATTGTTGTCAGTCATCTTCAGCATTTTGTTTTCAGTAAGTCCTTTTGAATACGTTGTAAGCAACTTTATTGTATCTGGTTTGGAGGTGATTCAGGTTTAGTCCTCAGCAAGGAAGATTTAATGTGTTTCTTTTCGAACTGGATAAATGACTGGGTCAGAGCATCTTCAATTGATTTGCTAATTGGCTTTAATAAATAGTTTTGCAAGTGTGTGATATTTTAGCCATTTTATTTGGACCCATTTTGCAAATTAACTGAAGGCTAGCAGATATACGTACGGGGCTACAGTGAAAATGTGCTGCCCCAGTGAAATAAATGTTAATAAATAAAACTACTGTAGAAGTTAATGCAGGTTTGATGAAAAGGTGTCAAAACACTGTGTCAATTATTTGCATATGGGACTGCATTACTGAATACAAGTCAGGTGCCTATGCAGCTCATAATGTTATGCGTGAAAAAGATTTAGATCACCCAGGGTAGACAAGCAGTAAGAAATGGGTGGCTACTCCTTTCAAATTGAGTAAAACTGGCCAGCATAGTTAACTGAATTTATTTTTTATGAATACATATTCAAAAAGGGAAATAACATCAAATTTAATTTCCCTCTGGGATCAGTAAAGTATTGACCTTGTATCTGCCTACGTAAAGTATTGACCTTGTATCTCTCCTAGTAAGATTAACTAGGAGAGCAGACTGGACAAAAAAAAAAACCCATAAAATGCCATTTAAGAAATTCACAGCTCTGTTTAGTCAATATTACAAAACATATAAAAAAAAAAAAGCTTCAAGGAAAAACTGATTCTTTCAACTTTTGTAAAATGCACACATTATCTTGGAATCGTAAATACAGAAATGTCATTTTGTTACCTGAACTGGTATTTTGCTGCAAAACTTTGCAATGTGGTGTGTGACCTGCTGACTCACCTGTGTGCTTCGGGGAGAAGTAATCCTCAAGTGCTCTACAAAGTCAAACGAGGAGAACTCTTCGTAGATCGTTCACGAATGGATGTTTGTTCACTAAGGCGACAGAAATGCAACTCAAACAGGCTGTTTTCAAAAAAGTAAAGGACGCTACAGCGTCACATGTTTATGTCAAACCGAGCTCTCGCTCCACCACAGACAGAAAAACTCCTGCTCTGAACTGAGAAGGACTACCAATCCGAGTTTGCTACGTAAATGAAAACACGAGGAACTTATTTAAGAGGCTTAGGCGTTAGCACACGCTTCAACGCTTTGGCAGTATTGCCATTAAGCGAACTTGTAAATGTTATCACAGCATGGTCACGTTTTAATCACAAATGAGCACAGACCTAGCTCCTAGCAAACAAGAAAGAAGGTGCACAGAACTTTGTAGAAACATACTTGTTATTCTTTGACTTACGATCATTCTACTGATCTACAGCCACTTCCTGCATGTGTACTACCAGCAAGAGTCTTAAATACGCATACAGAAAAAGAGATATACATTTTACAGTAGCCGAATAATAGTAAATACTAGCAAGCCGCCATTCCAGGAAGTGATTTTAAGCTAGGCGGCGGTTGACGCGCCTACAAACTTAACCATGTGGTGACAACAATATTAAAGGGGTTATTTTATCGCGTAGTACCTTGATTTTCAGAAGTCTTCGCCATTGTAAGAGTCTTAGGATTGGTTTATGACAACCTATAACCGAAATGACAAGACCGAGGATTTCCAGTGCTACAGCTGCTCCATCACAAGTTTTTGTCCCGCTTTCTACTGTGTCGTTGTTACACGAACTGCATTCTGGAAGTTGAAGTCCACGTCAAGCATTTTACTTCCGAAGGACTTCCGTGTTAACGCAGCCGTTTTTCGCTGAACCATGGTAAAAACATTATTTTTTACATATTTGTTAATGTACTATTTTATCATCGAAGTGATCAAATTACTGTGCAAGCAATGAAAAAGAGGAATATTCACACAACTGCAGGTCGCTACAATGCCCATCCTTTTTTAATATTTATAATAAAATAACTACAACTTTCCAATCCACTGTAATGCAGATCTGAAATTGTGTCTGCAAGCAGCAATCCATGTTTGATTCTTTAAAAAACAAACTTGTTTTGTTACTCCAGAATTTCACTTCGTTTGAGGATTAAAGTATTTTTATTAGAACATATTTCAATTAAATATTTTAGAAGAAGCAAATGAACAGTCAAACTAAAACAGCAGAAGCGTTATCAAAATCACTCACACTGACAGCGTGACCTGTTTTTATTCTGTTGAATTGGACTTTTACTTCCCCAAGGTAACTCTGGACATTATTGTTGGAAGTGCAAACACAGTAAGACATGGCCCTATTGAAACTGACAGGTGGGTCAAGGACTCTTCACAAATCTAGTCTTTATGGCATAGTCTTTATGGGAGAGTGGAAAGAAGAAAGCAACTGATGACAGAAAGCCACAAAAAGCACTGTTTACAGATTGCCACACGACACGCCATACAGAGGACACAGGACACATGCTCTGGTCAGATGAGATAAAAGTTAAATTTTTTGGCCAACAAACAAAAGTCCACATCACCCTAGAATCATCATCCCTGTGGTGATGTTTACATTTAAAAGCACCTTCTCCAAGAAGTACTTTCCATAAAGAGGCAGGAAGACAACACAGACATATACACACTTTTTGATTTATTAGTTAATGGTTCTTTTAAGCAACACACAAGACATTGCATAAATTAAAACAAGCAACAATACTGTAGGACATGGTGGGAGGCACATTAAACCAATAGCAAACCAAATATGGTGAAACCACACAAAAACAGTTTAACTTGAGAACCTTTCTTCTTAGCACTGTAAAATTGGTGAACTCTTTGCAAAATAAGGGAATGATCCTTTTTTATACAGTGTGATACTTACAAAGAGATATTAATCAATGTTCAAAATCACAGACAACATTCATAAAGATGGTACACAGCCTAAAGACATGCAGTGAAAGAAAAACAATTACCTGCTCTAAATATCCCATACCACTCTCAAGAGATTGAAAAATTAGCTGTTTCCAATGAATAGTTTTTCTGAAGTAAACATTGAAAATTGAGCAAATAAAAGCACATATTCAAAATGCCACATGCAATCACCTTGTCCCACGCATTAAACCAGGACAGTGGAAGATTGGTCCTTATCCCTGGTGCAGAAAACAGGCTACTTAAAAACACAGAATAAACATAGAAAGAGTATGTAAGTTCTTACTTGTTGCAAACATACTATGCATGTTGAGCATCAAAAATAAAACTAAAATCTTATAAGCTTCTAGCTTATGGCAGCATTCGAGTTTCGTTCAAGTCATTAAATATATTTTACTACAAGCTTTGACAATTCCTAATAAATATTATTTTAAGGTTATAATTTTTCCCATCTCTTGAGAGCTGTGGTTTCAATTTCTCTGAAATATATCCATCCATGTCTGTGACTTAACCTGCATAAAGCCAGAAGAACAATCTATAGGATTTTGTTCATTCTGTAGAACCTGAAACATTAGCATTTGGGAAACACACTAATCTGAGGTCAGCTTTCAGGGATGACTTACACCTTCACACTAAATAGACTATTATGCTTGTTATTTATTTATTCATTTCTCTCTTGTTACTTCTTGGCTTTTCCTTGAGCAGCAACAGCCTCCATGGCTTTGCGTACAGTCTCCTCGTCTCCCAGAAACTGCATAGGCTTCACTGGCTTCAGGTTCTTGTCGAGCTCATAGAGGATCGGGATGCCAGTTGGCAGGTTCAGCTCCATGATGGCTTCGTCTGACATTCCTATGGATTGTTACACACAGAAAGCTAATTCTCATTAATGGATAAATTATTCTACTGATTTAGAGAAAACTTTTTAAAAGCCAATCCTGCTTGTTGAAAATATGTGTTCAAATTGACACTAAGTAATGAAGAATATGTTTTTAGAGTGAATTGTAAAGTGCATCGGCACCCACCCTCCAAGTGCTTCACAATTCCCCTCAAACTGTTTCCGTGGGCAGCAATGAGCACCCGTTTCCCCTGTTTGATCTGAGGGGCAATCTCCTCATTCCAGAAAGGCAGTGCACGTGCAATGGTGTCCTTAAGGCTCTCGCAGGATGGCAGCTGGTCCTCAGTTAGGTCTGCATAGCGACGATCCTGCAAAAAAAAAAAAAAAAAAAACACACACCAGAATGTAAGGTTGGACAGAAAAGAAGAAACAAAAGATATTTTGAACTCCATTATTAACATTAAACATAAATTGGTTTCCAAATGGTGCACAAACCAGTGCCTTACATATGTACTTGCATCAAGCTGTCTGAAGCAGGTTTGTAAATTCAATAAATTTGTGGAAATGTTTAATTGGTTGTTTAAAATGACAGGTATAGCAGAAAAGTAAACCAAGACAAGGCCATCAATTAAAACTGACAGAATGGACAAGGAGATCATCAATCACAGAGGCAACCAAGGAGCCGAAGGTATAAGACATTTGACAGAACAATTATTAATTGTACACTGTAGCACACCCTTCATTGGGAGAGTGGAAAGAATAATTAATAACAGAAACCCAAAAGAAATACTGCTTGCAGATTACCAGAAAATGTATAGAGGACACAAGGGAGACATGCTCCGATCTAATAAGGCAAAAATTGAACTTTTTGGCCAGCATGCAAACCTCCGCATCACCCCAAAAACACCATCCCTGCAGTGTTGCCTGGTGGAAGTAGCAGCATGCTGTGGGAATGCTTTTCTTCAGTAAGAAAAGGGAAATTGATCATCATGTGATAGTTTTTGGTGCATCACATAAAATCCCTATGAAATAAATTGAAGTTCATAGCTGTGACAAAATCCAAAGAGTTAAATGGGTATCGATACGTTTGGAAAGTTCTGTCTAAAGCCTGAACATGCAGTGCAGATGCACTGCAATTTATTTTATTTACCCCATTTAAGATGTTTCTTGAACCAGTCACTGCATCAGTAACAATGATACAAGTTAACTCACCTTTATATCTGCCTAACCATGTCAAGATATGACCATGTGGCTTCCACCTTATCTGAACTTTGAACTTAAACCCAGAAGTACTCTGTCGTGCCAGTCACATATTAACTCTCACTAGACATGCTGTTAGGCAATAACATTAGGGTGCTACAAGCAAACAATAGGGAACTGAATCCCAGTGGTTATCATGCTTCATTCCATTCCATATTATATGTGCAATTCCTTAAACCCAATATTGTCCTTTAAATATTGCAGGTATTTCAGTTATCATTCAGACCTGGCTGAAAAAATATACAAGGCATGCCTCCATTTTGTTATAATGTGCAAGCACTAAGCCGGTCAACATGTACAAAATCTGAATGCCAACATAGCTGATTGTCTGTGTATTTCCACTGGAGACAATCATATCAAACCTTGCTGATGATAGTATAGTAGTCATGGTCTGGGTCCATGGGGGGAGGTGGGGTGTCAAATGAGCGCCTCCAGATTTTCACTTGGGCCTCTCCGTGCTTAGCAGCTGTCTCAGCTTTGTTGAGCCCAGTTAGACCTCCATAATGGCGCTCGTTGAGTCGCCAGGTCCGATGGACTGGCACCCACATTTGATCAATGCTGTCTAAGACGAGCCATAAGGTCCTGATGGCCCGCTTCAATACCGAGGTGTAGCAGAGATCAAACTCAAAACCAGAATCTGTGAAATGCAGATAGAGACACAAAGACAATTGTGTTAAACATAAACTTATTTTATTAGCATCATAACATTTTGGACCAATTTGCAGAATATGAAATTTGCATTTTACTCAAAACATAATCCAAGATCTCTGTTGTCATAATTCAATGTTAGATTATTTTTTAACAGTTGGAAATAGATCATCAGTGAAATTTATTGTATTCCACAAGTAGGACGAACTTTGGCTGGATCTATAAAGCTTACCAAATGATTTGGATAGGAGTTGGAATTAATTAGATGCATGTGAATTAAATTCAGACTCAATTGGATTCTACATTGTATATAATGCACTATTCAGGATTTTCCTAGTTAACAACTGCTTATAGTTTTCTCTGCCAATTCTGTTGCTTTTTTATAAAAGCCATTTGATTGATGAATCTATTTTGTAGATGACATTTATTGTGAAAAGGTGTAATAAATAAATAAATAAAAATCCACAACTGAATGCTATGAATGCTATCTGAAACATGTTTTATGAACAATTGTTAAGGAAAAACGCCAAAAAATATTAATATGAAGATATTACAGTAAATTAGGGCTGCGAATATGGTATTTCTTATAACTGAAGAGTCATAAAATGGTTTTTCTTAAAATTTCTTTTTGATTTACACAACAGGGTCCTTGATTTCGTTTATAACATTTCTGTATCTTATTGCTAGAAAAATGACGAAGAATCATTTGCAGAAACTGTCATTCCCTACTAATACCTGACTATTTAACTGTAACCCATTGCCATCTCTCCTTGATCTGGAAAAGAAACATTTTCATCATGGTCCTGTGTAATGTAACTGCACTCGCACCACGTCAAAGCACTTTCTTTCAATCTCGTTCAGTGTCGGTTTGCGACCTGACGCATGCAGCTGCAATGATGCAACTCACTGTTTGTTGCATGTCTGTAATAACATCACGCCGGATTGCCGCAGACAATTATAAAACGCCGGTAGGCCCCAGACCTTTAAGAGCCTGTCCTCCTCTCTTCGCCTCCTTCTCCCCGGTTTCGCTCAAATCTGCATCGAACCAGCCGCAAAAACGATTCTCCTGGTTCCAGTTGCTCTCTCCGTGGCGAATCAGCACTAATTTGAAGGCCGCCATGTTCAATACTGCTCTGTAACCTTCGATTGTTAAAATAAATATAAACTATCAAGTTGATTCAAACAGCTGATGCTGGTGATGGTGATGATGATGATGGTCAGCTGAGAGCTTGCAGCTCCAAGAAGCAGACAGGTCAAATCTTTGCTTTCAAACGTTTTTATTCTGGGGATTGGTTATTGTCTCACTTCCTGGTTTTTACATCCAATCACAATCCGTCAATGTTATTTCTCAACCAATAGTAGTGGAGGGCGTCATGAGATATGACCTTCATGATGTGCATTGATTCTAAATTGCTGTAGTCTATCTACCTATATATCTAATCATTTAATCAAGTTAAAAATAATAATGCTGGCAGTAAAAAAAATAGTAATATAAACTATATCTAAATCGTGCCGATAAAATATTGAAAAAGTTTGTAAAATAAGAATTATAACGAAAGGTGTTCACATTTACTTGTTAATGGCACTTTGTAATAAAGACAGTGTAAGTATGTCTAAATTTAAACATTTTAAAATATCTAATTAACCTGTTAGATCTTATACAATGAAGAAACTAGCCAGTATTTATAGTTTTTTTCAATTGATGCGGTGCATTTCTCACACCACTCACAACTTCACAACATCTAGCACATTTCTCTAAAATAAATGTCCAAACTGCAAAACATTTCAAAAACATTCCAGATTTTGGTGTTTGGAAAAATATATATGTACATTTTAGATATTTCATACTTCAGTGTGAATTCTTATCCACAAGACTTGTTCTCACTTCTTGCTAATAGATAATTAGTTCCAAGTGCTTAACCTTCTGGTCAACAGTAGCCTAGAAAAAGTTGCGACCTCTTAAATGTCCTTTACCTATCCAGTTATCATGCTGGTTGTTTAGCTTTCTGGCACGTGGGCTGCATATTCTAAATGTTTAGGTAAAATATTTAGAATAGAAGTTGCCAGTTGCATTTTCATGTAATTGGCAGCGTATATCCCACTCATATATGTTTATTAATGTTCTCTGGTTGTAATGGATTTTAATAGGCTTTCAGAGGCTTGACCCTTGACCTTTAGGCGCAGACAGAGTCCTGACCTGAGGATAACAGCACATTGTTGTGCATTGTGCTGTTAATGTGTATGTAGTTCCCTCTTCCCTATACAGTTGGTGCAACGGTGTAAGGGTTTTTTTTCCAATTCTTTCTTTGCTTAGTATGCTACATACTGCTTACTGCTGCAGAGAAAGAATCTTTGTTTGAAAAAGATCTTTATCCCTTCACAATCTTTTAGTCTTTATATAAAATAGCAAAGTGCTTGATCTAATATCAGTGCTATTTGTTATTTTTGTATATACACACACACTCTCACTCTCTTGTAAAAACTGCTGTGTCCTTTCTCTAGTCCTTGCTGCTTTTGATTATATAATGTAGTTTGCTGTTTTGTGGCTTTACTTTGGTTATGATGAGAGCGACTGACTGGACATTCAAGCTCATCCTTTAATTAAAATGTATGCTTATGAACAATAAGCCTTCTAAATTTGCCTTTTTTTAAATTCTATATCTCTGATAAAATCCTAAATGAGAATGTGTGGCCATTAGTTTGTGACATCATTGAGTTTAAGTTAAATCGGGTTGTGCAGCATGACAATTATCCAAAGCACATCAGCAAGTACCCATTTGAATGGCTTTAAAAAAAATACAAAGAAAATGAAGATTTTGGACTTAATCAAAACTCTGATTCAAATCTGATTAAGATGCTGTGGGATGACCTCATAATTGAAACTCATGATACATGCTTGAAACCCATCCAGTGTGGCTGAAATAATTCTACTCTTTGCAGAACTGACCAAAATCCGAAACCATAGATTTAAGAGACTTGTTACGACTTCAGACACATGTTTTATGGCAGTTATTGAGACAAAAGTTTTAAAGGTATTTGTTGTTTGTACTCAGGTAATCTTTGTCTAAAAGTTTTAAAGGTATTTGTTGTTTGTACTCAGGTAATCTTTGTCTAACATAAAACATGTTTGCAGATCGGAAATTAGAAGAAATTTTTAAGAGAGAAAATATTTTTTCAAAGCATCATGGCAGCTTTTTAGAACTCCATGGTGCCACTTGGTGGATGAATTAATAATTGCAAACAGATGAAAGGAATTAAAATTCAGTTGAAGCTTCTGAAAAGGGTCCATTTGTAGCTTCAAAATGAATGACGCAGTTTTAAATGTTAGATCAATAGAGTCACTTAGAAACCAGATTTTCTCATATAACAACTGTAATTTTTTTCTTAAATATTTTCATTGTTGTGATTTAGAGATGTTCTTCTTTTGTTTTACCTCTGTGTCTACAACAATTGATTATTGTGAAATACGAATTTAGCCCATGTGGCTTGAGACTGATGGAGAAAGTTTGCTTGGAAACAGTTACCACCTTAGCTGTTGTCAGAAGAGCTATCATCAACACTGGGAGGTAATTTTTGTATCAGCGAACATTACACAGGAAACAACAGCAAGCAACAATTATAAAGAATCACATAGGAATGTGACAGTTGTGGGTACAAAGGTGATGCTTTAAGAAGGTACAAGTTTTATTAATGGTAAACAAAGGTACAGCAGCAAATATGTACATTTGCATTTCAGAAACTTTACAACGTAACACAGGAAATCTGTTATTTCATGGAGCCATTCCCTTTTCCTTTCAGCTCCTTAAGCTCATTCTTTCTGTAAGACATTCTGCATGAAAAGTTGGCCAAAGACCAGCAGATTAAAGGAAGTGGTGGTATTTTCAAAGCTCTATAAATAGCAATCACCATTTCCCTCTGACTGCCCTCACACAGCACATGGACACAAGGCCTATTCAGAGTTATAGCTTTTCCAAGAGCTGCTCTAACAGATGTTTATGGTTTCCTTCCATAAGTGAATAAGGAAACCATAAAGTGCAGTATCAGAGACAAACAAAGCTGCCACTCACAACATGTTGCTGATTCAATCCTCTCACAGACAGGAATTAAAAATATCAAATTCCTGTTTTAAGATACTGTCACAAATTTCCCTACTTTTGCTCTTTTTCCTTCTTCTCACTCACTTGTTCATTTTTCCTTCATGTGGTTTTTCGACCCCTCTTTGCGTCTCCTTGGCAGTGGAATATGCATCTCAGCAGTAGCTGTTGAAAGTGTGGTTAAAAAGGGCACTGCTGTGTGAGCGTCTTTGTTTTCATCTTTCATGTGAGAACATGTAGACACTTGGGCCAGACAGGAAGAAAACAAAGAAAAAAATAGAACATGCTGACAAAGTGCACACTTTCAGCAGTAGTTACTCACCTCCAGCTTGGGTGAAGATGTATTGCGGAAGTTTCCATGGACCTGCAGAGTTGCTAAAAGGATTTTTATTCAGTCCAGTCAACATCAAAATATTAATTTGCTGAATATGCTGAAATACGTTAAATGTCTTATTACTTTTCAGCAGATCCCAATGAGCTCTGCCCCAATCTTCAACTCTCTCCACGGATTCACCATCAGATTCGGCTCAGGGCTGTGGCTACACCACACACAACTATGCACTCACGCACCCACACCTAAGGAGAATTTAGAGAGACTGATTAACCTGACAGTCATGTTTTTGGACGGTGGAGAAATCTAGAATACCTGGAGAAAACCCACGCATGCAAACTCCATGCAGAAAGACTCTGGGCCGGGGTGTGAACCCAGGACCTTCTTGCTGAAAGGAATCAGTGCTCCACTCCAAAATATTAATATTATTTCCAATCAAAAGCAACACGTTAGTAAAATCAAAGCTTTACTTTAAACTTAAATATACCTTTAAACTTAAATAATTTTGGGCTGAATTACTGATCTGGAGTTTTAGAGACTAAATGCTGTTTAATTTTTCACTGGGCCATATATTTTTTCACTCTATAGTAAATTTTCACTTTGTATTCTTTTAAAGAATGCTTTTAAGGGCATGTTTTTCATCTTGTCTTTCACAGTCTGATGACATACCACATACCTTCACTTGGGATAGCCATACTTCTCAGTCTTTGCACTTCTGACTCAACTTCCCCAACTTTCAAAATAAAAAGGGATACTTATTTCATCACTAATCCGTTTTCTATTTTACAGCACTGCACCACATTTCCTGTGGTTTGACATTGCTGTTTCTACATTTTATTCTGTGGAAAGTGTTGCCAGTATCAAAATCTCCGTGTATTTCTTGAACAACTATTTCTGAGCAAGAATTCATCGTATTCTTTTTACACTGATTAATTACTGGAACTTGTTCTAATCACACTTTACACTGGGCCATGTTTTCTGGGAACAAACTCGTAGTAAATCGTGATTCCAATTTTAATGAAGGGGTCTGATACAAAGCTTGTAGATGTTACTCAATCCAAAAGATGAACAATATTTCATTTAAAGTAAATGTCAGTTCCTGTAATGTACATCTAAGCATTTGCTCAGAAAAATTATGCATTTATTAGTCAGTGTTACACTCTTTGACTGACATGCCTGTTAGATTTTTCACCATTGCAGCTTTATTCAACAGGATGCTCTACTTCCAGGAAGGAGAAGAGAAAGTGTCTGGAGGGGTTATAATAATACTTGCAGATGGGTGGGAGAGTAGGAAATGTCTCGTTGGATGACCAGGCAAAAGAAATCATACAGCTGGTACCCCATGACTGTGCCTGTCTCTACATTCCCTAATAGTAATGTCTGTGCTTTTTAAACTGTCTGTGCAGATGGGACAAAAAAAAAAACAAAACCATCATTTTTGTGGTGTTCAAACCCTTTTGAAAGTAATTTGCTTTATTATTACATAGGATGTAAATGGATAGGATTTAACTTCTCTTTTCTCAACCATTAAAAGCTGGACGGTATAGTAACAGAAAACATTTTATTGCCAGAACCTTAATGGGAAATCTAGAGAATCTTCTTTTGGCCTTAGTTGTCAACATGTTTTTGAGCTAAACAAAACGTAAATGATTTACTTTGTTTACTGTCAATTACTTGTTACCTCATGCTTGCTACTTTGTTTAGGCTGCATACAAGACTAATGAACTGCCTCCATTTAAATGTGTGCACCAGTTGTGTTTCCGCAGGCAGGGCCACATGGACAGGACAACATTTCTGCAGAAGTCTCCACAGGGAGAAGGGTGGGTGGGAGTGAGTGTGTGTGAGGGGAGTCTCATTTTCGTCTTCAGAGGTACATACGTTTCTGTCCCTGTGCTGCAGCTGGTTAACATTAACCCTTGGCACCACTCTTGCAGCTCAGGTTGTTCGCTATCTTTGTTCACACAGATGATTTTAACTACACAGCCCTCATCTCTCATTGCGAGTCAGGACTTAACACAACATGCTTTCATTTTGATGCCCTCCCCTACCCAATCTTCCCACCCCACGAAAAAGATACTCATTAAGTCCAGTTGCCAGTGTGCATCTTGTTTGTTTAGCTCTATATTCTGGATCCTGACTGCAAAAGTAAATAAATAAATAAAAGAAACACAGATATTACTATGAAGTCTTTCTCTTGTTCTAAAAGCATGGAAGTTGCTTGTTTTTGTTGGAAATAAGTGATTTCAAGGCAACATAATTGGGAGCATGTTTTGAAACCATATGCAGACTAGAAGAGATGAGGCACTGAATCATCTATACTTGGCTTTATTTTTGTTGGCTGAAGTTTCACCCCACCTCCAGAATCCAGACAAACTGTTCCGGTAAGAGACTCCTTCCAGATTAATTTAAAGGCATAACACAAATTCTCACTCATGCACCATGTGCACACATTAGTCAGATGTCTTCGTGAGAAGCTCTTTTTTTTTTTTTTTTTTTTTTTATATCCACAGAGATAGTTAATACACAGATAGAGATGTTGTTTAACAGCTCTGGGTGAATTTGCACCTTTTCAAATTCATACCCTCATTTATTGTCATTTTTGCCCTTTCCTAATTCTTACTTCCTGTTTCATATCTGTGAAAAACTGTTTTTACCTAGATAATGATCCTTAGTGAATAAAGTTAATTTGTCATTCTCAGTAGGTATTTTCATGTATTGTAGGATTAAACTGTCATTAAAATGATCAAATCTCTTAGAATCTTACATTGTATTCCAATTGATTTTTGCCTGATTCCTGTGTGGGCCACTTGCTCTTGTAAATTATGACAGGTGTTACCCCAGATCAAACTATGATCACCCTGATTGACCCACTTCTGTTATATCTCAGACTTCTGATATGTTTCAGAGTTCTACATAAAGTTCCTTGCTCTTAGTTTGTGTCAGATATCTTATTGATTTTTTTTCTACTTTATCTTCTTTATGCAACTGCTTAGATGAATACCGACATAATCTATCTATATATATATA